>JAANIC010005219.1:60313-110604 GCA_017607545.1 Acromyrmex charruanus | reverse complement strand
TGTCATCTTGTAAAATTAAATGTGATACTTTCTTATGAAATTTAATTATGAATTATTATTGTTTTTTAAGGAAATAATAACTAAATATGGTCTTTATTGATATGGTTTTTAATATTAATATTAATATTAATATTAATTAGAAGAAAAGCTGTGTGAAAAGCATGCGTGTTATCTATAATGTTCTTGTATCTGCAAAGCATGTTACATGCATTATCTGGAAATTGCATGGAATTAAATTAAATAAATCAATATCGATGAGATTTCCTACGCACCACAAGCGCATGTAAACAATAGCGGTAAATACGAGCTTGCATACCGCGTGAACTCTGGATATTCCACATTTCCATGCAACGTTGGAAGATTTCCATATCGATATCGAGCGCATGGACAATGCGATGCGAGATATCACCACCGAATACCGAATTGACTCTTCTTTAGAGGAAAATTTGTGGAAAATGTCATTGTATTCGTGGCATTTTAACATCTAGCGTTGCGCATATCTCGGTAAATCGAATTAAATTGTTGCTATCATTGTCCTTTGTTTTTATTCGTTGAATATCACTCGCTTTCGAGATTTATAAGGAAAATAGAAATAAATAAAATAATTGCTTCATTCATAGAAAATTTTAACAAACGAAATTCAGATCAATATAAATTTTAAAAATGAAAAATGTACGTTCATAAATTTAAATTCATGTGATCGTGATCGTATATTTTTCTTTTTTTTTTACAGAATCCGGTGGCTACGTCTTTCGAGATCTTCTGGATGATATTCGAACCGATCTTGTTTGGCCTTACCGGCACACAAATCAAGATTAGTGAGCTCGAAGGAAAAACCGTCTACCTTGCACTAGGATGTTTACTTGCCGGTATTGTTATCCGTATCGGAATAACGGTGCTGCTAGGGATAGGTTCCAAACTGAATTTCAAAGAGAAAGTGTTCATTGCTTTAGCTTTGATGTCTAAGGCGACCGTGCAGGCCGCTCTGGCACCCGTTACCCTCGACGAAGTTGACAAGAACGATCACGAGCAAGTCGAATACGCCGAGATCGTACTGATGATGTGCGTACTCTCGGTACTTTTGACCGCACCGGCGGGAGCTATTATGATAACAATCTTGGGACCAAAGCTGCTGACGAAGACCACTGTGCCGGTCAACCCGCCGGAAGCTTGGAAAACGCGCAGACCATCGATTCGCGACATTTCAATCATCAATGAGGATCCGGATCTAGAGGAGACCGCGAACGAGAGGAAGCCCTGACAACTGTATTTAATTTGCATTCAAAATCAAGCTAATAGGAGTTCAGCCTTACTCTCCGGTGTGCCCGAAAGTGCCTGAACATGCCTTTATTTTAATTACCCGAGGCACGACTTAACGGTCAAAGACTTATGTCTATATGATCACTGATAAGATATTAATCGTGGTTTAATGTCAGCTGATTTATATCTAGATGCTCATGACCGAAAATGAAGTACTCATAATGATATCACAGCGATATCATATCTCAAACTTTTATTCTGAATTATACGCGAAGATTTTATTCATCTGACGTTAAATCAGTATCGTTATACTTCAAGTGATGAAGCGAAGTGATCGAACGTGATAATCCTAATCCGTGCAAAAATTCTTCGCATGAAATAAAAGGACGATCAATAATTGGTTACATTTTACATATTTATAATGCAAAATTAAGAGATTATTTAGGAATTTTATGATCTTAAGATTTGGGAATCTGTAAGTAATATTAAATTGAGAGTTTCGTGTTGTGATTTTGAAATTTAATTATATTATGCGCGCGCGCAATTTGTTGGTAAATTTATAATTATATTTATTTTAATTATAATTATACATCCTGTACATTATTATGATCATAATTATAATATTCACGTATTTCTTTCCTGATCACTGTATTTTAAGCACAAGAATTTATTAGCGAGAACTTTTATTACACTTACGTTGTTTTAATGAATTCATTACTAATATTGACATTGTAGTATTTGTAAACAAAAAGAAAGAGACTGTACTATATACTGAGGAGATATATTTACGCGCTAGTGATAGTTTTATCAATAACACACATAGCAATTTTACTGATTCACTTGTTAATCAATTCATTAATTTTTACGGGTAATTTATGTTAATTCTTGTTGAAAAAATATTATTCGTTGAATGATGGGTTACCATGTAATATGTGAAGACATTTTTGTAATAAATACGTATACGAAATGCGACTGTGCGCTAGTTTGCCGTTATTAATAAAATCTTAAGTAATTTTGGAAGCTTTATGGGTGATTGATCTATATAGGTACTGGTCGTATTATAACAGATTGTATGACTTTAAGTGTGCGTTTATATCAGAAAGATGTGAATTGCGCGAGTGCGAATCTGGTATTAGAATCGCCGAGTATAAGGTTATCCGACGTGATATCTTTATTTTTTTATAAAAAGCTTTTTCTAAAAAACTGTAAAACAGGAAAAGCCGGTTCAAGTTTTGTAGCGACATGAGAATACAGTTTTAGCATTAAAACAGTAGCGCACGTCAAAAGAAATGTTCACATTGTCGAGCTAATCTTCGAGCCGAACGTAAAGAGTTTCGAGATGAATTTCTCCATAGGTGTCAAATTTTTTCAGGAAATTTAGTTTGACAATATGGACGCATTCTAAAAATACAATGAATATATCTAAATGTATCCTAAATACATGGTGTAAACAAATATATTGTTGCAAGATATCATAATTTTACCGATAAATTCCATTTGAATATACATATAAAATAAAAGCAATTTTTGCTATCTATAAACTTTCTAATATTTCTATTCCTGTCGCTTTTTATCGAAGAAACTAATTAATTGTCATAACAGTACACATACAATAAAAAAAAAAAAAACATTCTAATACTTATACGATCAGGAAAATATCGTACATTTCTTGTGAGGTAGTTTAAACAATTTTATTGTTATATTATTATATAATATTATTTGATCTGCTTATCATCAGGTTTAAAAAAAAGCAGCTTGTTCTTGAATATCCCTTAACTCTGCTGGTCTATTCAAATTTATTATACGATTACATTGTTTGTATCAATATGATTAAAAAGAATTTAAGAAATAAAAAAAAACAATTCTTTTACATAAGAAAAATAAACATTTTAGATTAAACAAACGCGAACAGATGCAGAGTTAAAATGCCTCAAGTAAGATCGACCAAGATATTTTCTTAACCAAAATATTTTCTTAACAAAAATATACAAGCGCAAAAATAAATCAGGAACTATTTAATGTTTTAACAATAACATTTTATATACATATTTTTAATTTTATTTATTGTAACTTTATCGTAATCACTTAACTTATGCATCATACGTTTTATGCCGTTACATGCAAAAATATCGTTCGTAATTTATGGTGATTAAAGATAATCTTTGGTATTCTTGATGAATTTTTTTTGTATAACTTCTATAATTGTAAATCTAATACTTGGAAAGTAAAGTTCGTGATATACATATATATATATATATATAGAATCTTATGCCATTTTCAGAACTTCTTAGCAGATATTTCTGAGAGTCAAGAATAGCAGTTACGAATAAGTCCATTATCAAAATATAGGCCAATACAAAAGGAAACTTTATACAATCGTATCCTACATCAAGCTCTATTCATGCCACTACCCACACAGCACACTTTATCCAAGGAACGTCTTGAGACGTAGAACATTCTCTAGTCTCTAGGATGTCTCTTGAAGGTCTGTACTGTGTAAGTATTTGGCGTGGCGCCAGATAGCGTCCAATCAAACATAATTATTTCTCCTGACAGTTATTAATCCTCCTGCTATCAAGAAAATAATAAAATTATAGAACAGCAAATTAAGCTTATTTCAAATATAATTCATTCGAAAATTAGAAATAAAGGTTGTCGTCATTACGTATAATTACATATTATTTAAAATGCGCTAAATGCGAATTTAAATTTATACCCCACTTAATAAAATATTGATAGAAAGAAGATTTTTACTTATTTTAACTGACAAAAGTACGTATTTAAGATAAATTGGACAAAGCATGACTCGAGGACACAAGAATATTATGTAGTAAAAAGGAAGACATAAATTATGTAAATTATCATTCTAGACAGTCTCAATTATTATCTTATGGTGTCGAACTAATCGCAAACGTCGTTAATGTGCTGTCACTTACGCTTTTCCTGACTTTATAAGGATCGTGTAAAGTCGCAGTTGCGTTCGCCGGAGTTGTTTTTTTCTTCTTGGTGTCAAATCCCAATCGCCTACGAAGTGCTTGATACACGCGACTCTTCAAGACGAAGAGGATAAAGATCAGTAGACCTTGGAGACAATTGAAGACATCGCTGGTGTAGAAAAGCACATGATGCCAATGTCCGTAATCTAAATATTTTACCAGGAAGAATGACACCACCTCGCAAATCCAGGACATTCCCATGACGATAAATAGTTTGATGTTCATGATAAATCTATCGGAAAATAATATATAACTTTTTTGTGAAATTTTATTAAAATAAACAATACATAAAAATATGAAGAATATAGGTAAAACAACAATTTAAAATTTTATCTTAGCTATATTTGCAATTTCTTATTGTAAAAAAAAATTCAATGATGAAAAATAATATTTAATTAGGATTCTTAAAATTCAAAGGTTTTCAAACAAAAATTCAAAGCAAGTGAGAATAAAAAATTAACGGACAATTGATGCACTATAAATTAACAACATAAAATATATTTACATCCATTACAAGACGATTGGATCTTTCGATCTATTTCACGCTATCATTAACGATATCAGTAGTAACTCAGTAAGCAAGAAACATATTAGAACATTTCAGCAATTGATTTTCAATTAGCATTCTTATCCACAATAAACAAATTCTCGGTATACAGTGAATATACTTAGAAGTGCGAACGTCAATTAGCTGTGCTTCTCAATCATAAAAATTAAAATGACCTTTACGATTTACTCACACCCATTTATCTATATTGCATATTGAGAATTTGTTTCTGCGAATACCAAGAACATGTTAATTAAGGATTACCTACTTTAAAGATGGCTTTAGGTAAGTCGAAACACGTTCGATCGTTTTGTAATGAATATTGAAATATATTTTACATTGTTAATTTTGAAATATTAACATTGTTAATTTATAGTACACCGATTATCATGCAATTTATTACTCTAATTTGCCTTTCTATTAGTATATACAAAAAAATTATTTATCAAATGTTTTTCATCCATTGAAAATTAACAGTTACTATTTATATAGCTAGAGTGAACTCTAATGATTATTTTTAAAAAAAGTGTAGCCAACTAACTGATTACTCATAGCCAATAATAGTGTATAAAACGTGCTTCTAAACACACACGATTTTATTGCTGTGTTTCTAGTTTTGTAGTTTTAAATAGAGAGCAATAATTCTTATATTTTTGTGAAGGCTACGCTGTAACAACTTCGAAGAAGTTTACTTTAATCAAAATGATAAAACCGACACTAAAAATTTCGAAATGACGCGCGTGCTCAAAATTTATGTGCACTAATCGCTAATTTATTGCTAAAGTATCTTTAGTGTTTACGTTGCTTCAGAAAATGAAAAGAAAATCATTCCTGCTAAGCTGGTGAACACTTACCTCTTTTTGTCAGAACGAAATCGTTTGCTTCTGGGATCTGCGGGGTCCGTAGTTACTCTTTTTATTTCTGCTTTTACCTTATTACAATGTACCGACGTAAGAATGAAAAACACTACGTTAGATATCAGCAGAATCATCACCGGTCCGATGAAGAAAGTTAATTCGCCGTATGAATCTCGTTTTTCTGTATTGTTAAAATAAAATATGTTTAAAAATCATTAGAGTAAAATATTTAAAATTTTTTGCACAATATGAAGATAATTCATTGTAACGTAAATATGAAAATACTTTTTCCTATAATTTGTATTATTTAATTATTTCGTTTCATTAATATTTTTACTAATAGACAAATTAGATTTACTCTATCTACAAATAAGAGATGTGACTGAATTAAAAAAATATAATTCAGTAATAGTCTATTACGGCTACTTTACCTTCGCTTTAAATCGTAAAGACTATTGAGAATTTTTCTTACTTAATTGAATGTAGTTGCTTTATAAATGATACTTATTACGTTGCAATATAAATGACACTTATTACGCGAGCAGTTAATTTAATTACATTTTATATACAGGATCAATGATGCCTAAATTTGTTCTAGCACGATCAATACGATTGCTCGAGAAAGTTTTTAATTATCGGATAATTGCGGCACGACGATAGAAAGAAAACTTTACGTTTGCTTTCTCCCCGATACGTTCAACTTTGAATGCTAAATGAATTTTCTAACTGCAATTCGTCTTGTATGAAAATTTCCAACTTTATCTATTTCCAATGTATAAATTAGCAAGAAGGTGTAAGAAGAAATAACCAACATTGTACAAAGTCAGCTTTTGTTACGAAAAGTCAGTAATCTTTCCAAGAAGTTCATAATTAGCATTGACAAATTTGCGTTACATCATCTCAGACAACAGTTGTAAATGACTCACGTGTAAACCAACAGCCCCTATTACCAATATTGGGTTGCAGATAGTCTGGCAGGATTTTCGTGCTGTCAGCAACGATAGCGAGGATTGACACTAGCAAGGAGAGACCCCATGCATAGACGCAGTATAATAGAAATCTTTTCCTATGCTCGCGCGCTTTTGTAATGGTACTTCCACGCAAAACTCTGCGGGGAAGATAAACTATTATTATATTGTGTATTAAGATAAAAAAATTAAGAAATAACGTATATACTGTTGATAGCGATAAAACTCTAATATTTATTCCAAGTGTGTTTCTTAAAATAACGCTTTTAATATTAATCAGACAATGAGGAAAACTAGAATTGATGGTCAAGCGTGCGACTGATTCTTAAATGTCACTTAAAAAAGATTGAGGCAATCTGCTTCGTTACGACAAAGTCGATCTTAATTTGAGGAAGTCGATTTGGGACTCAGTCATAAAATTCCGTGACTGCCGCATGAATATCACATGATTTACTTTTCGATCCACGGGGAATGAACGTCGTGAAAAAATAAGAACCAGTCTCGTGGAATTCCCGATCGAGAGAGCGTGCGCCAGCCAGCTAACATTAAGCTGTACCGGCATCGTCGCCGCGACGTATGGGAATCTATTTTCTCCGTATATTTACAAATCTCCCAGCTAGAATAGCGTCTTAAACACACAAACGTTCGTAACCGCCTAAAAACGACAGACGAGATATGTACAGTCCCGATCAATCGTCACTCTTCGATAGGGCATAATATGTCTACAAAGTATTTCTTTTTTTCCATAAAAATTCGCAAAATTAAAAAATTTTTTTCAACGAGATTTATGTTCTCGAGACGTCACGTCTAATTTTTAATTACAATACTGATTTGCTTAAAAAATGTAAATTAAAAATACGTTAAAAAAGTAATTTCTTTTTCTGGAAGAAATCTTACAAATTCCCTAACTTAAACTTTTCGTGAACTAAATACTTTCCTACGTGTTATGCATGAAGTATTGGCGCTATATTAAACGCGTTGAGTCATTTCAGTGTTTAATGTTTAGCAGTGTATATTTATTTAAGCACCGACATACGTAGAACACAATGAATTCATGAAGAGACATATATAGATGCGCCCACAATGGGAATTAATGAGAACGGCTAGACATTCTATGAAAGATCAATAAAGTAATTGAGGTAACATCGAAGAAACCATCGGGTAAACAATTTTGTGCAATGACAAACTTCATAAAAATTATTAAAAGAGATCGACTAATTCATTAATCGGTCATCAAAAAGAAATGATTATTTTCTATCAAGAAGTTATGGCTTTGTCTCATTTATCCAATTTTATCTTCGATTGTCTTATTTGATCCAGTCGCATGATGGCATCGTATGACTTACCCAAAGGTCCACCATATGTCGAAGCACATGACGTTAAGCCAGGAAAACGCCGATAGAAAAGAAAAAAGCATGGTATAAGCTGGAAAAACATTGTTTTTTTTCGTTTCATTAACGTCATTTGCACATGAATATTTCTTAGAATATTCGGGCGTACAAACCTAAAGCTTTACATGTCGTTATAAATTGTTCTTCAATCACGTCACTAGGCATGATCCAAGTGATGATGGGCAAGCAGGTGAAGGCCAGGAGGAGGCTACTCACATGGCACATCAGCGTTTTACCATGAAGATTCTGCAGACTCGGCAGGCACGCGTACACCAGCAAGGTCATTAAGAGGAAGGCGCAGCTGATGACTTCCAGGACGGTGTTTATTTGGTATCTATTAGCGAAAAATACATTTTCGCGTTTAGTATTTGACACGTATTTATTTGAAGCGTATTGAATTGACTCGTCCAACATTATTTTCATCAATTTCGTAGACATTGATTAACGTTTCTCTTTGCGCCGCGTATACAACTAAAACGTTTATAATTCTCGAATACAGGGCATCATCTATTGTGCAGAACGTTGGTATGCTATGTTTGTTTGACTTTGCGAAGTTTAAACAAATCAAGCCTGCCGAGTTTCACCAAATTTGACAGAATTTGCGGTGGGAGAGACGAAAACCTGAATACATAGAAATGCATCGGCAGCGTCGAAACCTAATGCGATGCATTCGTTACTTCAATTTCTAGAAACTCAATACAAACTTATACTTTTCTAAAACAATTTTCCCGATACTACAAAGTGTTTCGGCAATATATTCACACTCAATGCAATCTCTTTGTTCAGACACATCTATCAAGATAAAAGTGAAGCTGATTAAACGCTAATAAAAATACACGAGTGGTTATCTATACAGTTATACTCATTTTACAATTGAAAAAAATAAAAATAATGTATACCTTACTGAAATCTTATTTGTCTCCGGTTTGTCAAAACATATGAACAAATGAAAGTTGTGATCAAACTCCGATTTGTTGTAAAAGACGTCCATGCAGTATTTGTCCTGGTCGTACGCGGCATAATTTTCGACAAAAACATGTCCTTCCGACGTCAGCGCCCATTCTTCTTCCCTTGGATCCATGGGATACATACCGTATTTACATGGCTTCCCAATCAAGATTCCATAGTCTAAGCAATCAGAGAGAAGTCTATTAACTGCGTTTCTCCATGTATATAGGACTCTCGTCGACAACTTGTTGCACAATTGTTATTCATTTATTATCAATAAACTTTAAATAAACAGTCAAATTTCTCTCTTAAAAGGTAATAAGAACATTTAAATGTTATTGGAAGAACCTTTGGTCGTGTCGAAAGCGGACGATTTCGTTTGATTTACGGCGTTTGCGAGGGCCTCGTGAAACTCTATCGGTTCGTCGGGTACAGCGAGTTTATTGCATCCCTGGGCGTAAAAGAACTCATTTTCGGCGCAGCACTTTCTAATGCAAGCGTTCCTGTGGCAAAATTCCGGATTTCTGCAGACGCGCGCTATCAATGTTCGATCAGAATCCGACGTCCTCTCGAGGCAAGCATTATCCTCAGTAACCAATAATTTCTCTTTGACAATATTCATGAACGCTGGAACCATCACCTGTCGAATTATTTGATTTACGATAATGTTGTATTAATTTACACTGACACGTCCAGAAGATAATTGCTTTTATAAAATATTGTATGTATAGGATACATGAGACGTTTAGAAAATTTTCTAAACAAGATAATATTATGTCTATAACAGGATAAGATTTGTCGAGAAATTATTAAATGTCTTTGAGCACATACACAAATCGAAAAATATTCATTTTAGAATGTTTTTTCAAAAGCTGTTAATATTCCATCTCAACTAATTAAGTTCGAATGTATGAAGAGAACAATTAATTAATTTTCAGTGAATTATACTTTAATAGAAATTGTATTTATAGTCAACTTCCTAAAATCGAAAATTTAATTCTTATTTAAATCTTAATTTAATTTAAATCTTAATTTAATTCTTAATTTAAATTTTAATTTAAATCTTATTCTTATTGATACATAAAGTGATACATAAATTTTGACGAAAAAGATATAAAATAAAAAATATGTCAAAAAAATATTTTAAAGATTTGTTATATATATATTCAAAATAGAATTTTTATATCTTATAATAAGTTTTAATTTTCCCTTACTTACTGAATATATACTGTTCTGCACAAAGACATCGTTTTTGTCAATCTCATAGTCGACGATAGGGCCTTTGCACGTAGGTGGACCTTCGGTAGCTATTATTACAAGATCTGCGTTAGCCGATCCATTTAACAAAAATGCTGCAAGGCTGTCTGATTCGTTTAACTGCGGCACGCAAGCCTTCGTGCGACTGTCGAATACCGTATCGCGAGGGCAACATTTTCTGATATATGTGAGTTGCGGAAAGGACGCGTTAATCGCTTTTATCGGTCGATCTTTGTACGATCGACAATGAACGACTATTACGGTACTCTCTCCAGTTGCTTGCATGTGAAGTATCTCGAGGCAAGCCGGTACCTACAAACAGTTTATCAAATTGATAAACAAGAATCTTTCGTTTTTATATTAAACTTGCCGTTTCACATAATCGATTATATAATTGGGATAGTATTATACTTTGATTGTTACGCGACGATAATAGCTACCATAAAAATATCATCAAAAGAACAGTGTGTTATTTCTTTTTAATGATGTAAATGGATATGTGAATCTAGAAAGTGCATTTAGCCATTCCCCATCGAAAGCTAAACGTAAAATGAGATTTTTTTATCATTTAAGTTTCTTCTATTTTCGAAAAACTGAATACTTTTTTGCAAGTATGTTTCTATGTATTTACTCTTTGTCAGTTTTTATAACATTTGTAAATGCTTAATGAACAGTGAGACGCACCCATATACATTTATAAAAGGAGTGGTTAATATACTTAATAACCTAATAATTAATATAACTTGAGGGAGTGGTTGATTATACTTTGATCTAAATGTTGAGAATTAGCAAAACAAAGAGAATCAATCAATTATTAATTAGCATATTAAGAATTAACGTTAATATTAATTTACATAATTAAGGTAAATTAAGGTAAAGATAAAAGTACTACTTTTAATTGTAAAATTTGTATTTTCCGGTCTATGTATATTATATGTATATTCGCGCGAAGGTAAATTTTTTTATTGTATTCAGAGGTGACAAAAAGTTTGCGGATTATATCGTGTCGTGATAAGTTTTTTATTATATATTTCATTACTTCTCTAAGAAAGGCATTTTTCTTTTAATTTCTTTATTAAAAACACTTGACTTCTACTTTAAGCACCACGGTATCATGGTCATTTATCTTAACAATCAAAATGAAGAAAATCAAGATAAAATTAAAGACAAATGAAAAGTGTCATTTTATTGAAAAAGATTGTATTTTTCGTTTAATTTTTTTATCATCAATTTTTATGTTTCTCTTTATACTTCTTCATAAAGGGGCTTGACTTTTATCTCGTCAAAATATCGCAATCTTAGTTGAAGACACTTAAGAAACCAATTTAATCATTACAATTTAATCATTACAATTTACCTCTAAGAAATTGTCGGAATCAAGATCGTCAAGCGGTGTTGTCATAAGATCTTCGGGTTCCTTACACTGAGGAATTCCTTGAAACTTCGTAGTGGTGTTCCAATGTTGAATATAGAGTTCCGTCGCGTTCCTCGGTACTGAAACGCACTCTACGATGGAATGTCCTGAGAAGATCTCTCCTGGCGGGCAACATTTCGTCAGGTGTGACTTCGACGATACTTTTGTCGAGAATAACACCAGACCGGCCAAAACAAACCTTATCATGGTCATAGTGGCTTAAAAATATAATTACTCGTTTATTCAATGTAAATGATCCTTGGCATGGACATAATGACGTAAAAATAGAATTATTCGTTTATCCAATGTAAACAATTTCTAGTTCTCTATTACATTATTCCTAATTTTCTGAACATGAACATCTGTTATCCCTGCTGAAAAAGATTATGTTATAACGTTACGTGATGAAATCATATAATTAAACCATGTAAATCACGTAACGGATTGTTTCAAATCAGTACGTGATTTTTTTAAATGATGTAATTTAAAAAATCACATAATATTACAAATAATTTCATCCATTATATGATATTATAGTTGTCGAATTTTAAAGAATTGAATAATAGGAATAGAAGAAAAAAGAATATATCATCATGTGATTTTTCAAAATACGTAATTTTAAAATCGCGTACTGATTAGAATCCGCTACATTGAGAAAAAAATGCTGTTGATTCAATTAAAGTCTATATTACGGGCTATCACTAACATAAGTAATTAATTCATGTATATTTTTATTGACATAAAGGTCTTGATGTTGAAATGATAATTTATGCCTTTATGTCAATAAAAATATATATGAATTAATTATAGTACTTATATATTAGTGACAGCCCGTAATACAGACTTTAATTGAATCAACAGCATTTTTTTTTTCAATGTACGTGATTTACATGTTTTATTACATGATTTCATCATGCAACTGTATGACGTGATTTTTTTCAGTATAGGTATGTTTCAAATTGCTACTCTCCGAAATTACTTCCGTCACTTTGCAACGTTTCAAAACTGGCTAATTTTTATAACTCGTGTCTCTTTTTTTCTCTATATACAGTATATTTTATTTTAGTTTCTATGAAATATAATATATAATTCATCGTGTCGCTGATTAACACTTCAAAATCGTTTTTTTCTTTTTCAGAAAGAACTTCTTTTACTTTCTTTTCTGCTCTCAGATTATTATAAATCATAATTAAGCTAATTCCTGAATGTTTAACTCCATCTTATAAAAATTTACAAGTTTTATGCACAATTAAATTAATACCTTGTTCCACTTTTTTGTTTATGTTTCAATTCTTCTTTTGTCTTAAATTACGTTTATGTCAGCTGATTCGGATAGCCGGCGTCAATGTGAAGGCTATTAAACGATAAACACAAGCACAACGGAAATATAGTTGCTATCCGTTTAATGACAACTAGATTTATCTTTCCGTTTAATCATCCTATGTAAGAATTTACATTACTACAATTTTTAAAGGCAAGTCTTCAACACTATTATTTATGTTTTTAAAGCAAAAAAAGATTATTTTAAAATAGATATTTATAAATTATAATACTTTATAATTCAAATTTTTATTATATACGTTTCTTTCTTTTTTTTCTTATAAATCCACTTATATCATTCATCTACAGAAAATCTACAAAAATAAGAATCATTCGGTCGGAATGGAAAAGTTTCATCTAGTTTCATCTAAGAATATTCAATGTGTTTCGTAGTAAAAACGAGTAATCCATTAATCAAATTGTTCTTAATGCTTGACTGAAAAATTGCAATCCGGTTCGCCCGGCTCTTCCTTTAATCACCGATCGTTTTGTCTCCTTCGTGCAAAGTTAAATAGCAAGTCGTTCAGCGCACTCCTTCATCCGAGCACTCAATCAAATTATTGTGTTGTCTCTGTAAATAATCAAGGACACTCTCGGCCGATCGATTTTACGATTGTCCTGTTCAATACGTCACTATTAACGTGATTATCGTTCTGCATTTGTACCTCGCGCGAGACGCGTGCGGTGAATTCGAACGCACGGCAAGAACTAGCGGAGCTGTTCACACGCGCTTCTCAAAGCGACGCGACTGAAGAGATCAGCGTGAAGAAGCGAAACGAGAGACGATTCACTGTAACGTCTTGGCATAATACCGGATGCACCAAGAAACGCCCTCCTGAAGAGGATGCCACTTCCACGATCGTCCGATCTTTCATCTTCTTTTCTTTGGTTCTCTTCTTCTTCTCTCTCTCTCTCTCTCTCTCTCTCTCTCTCTCCCTCCTCCTCTCTTTTTTTTCATTCCCTCTCCTTTAGGTCATCCTGCTTATTCACTCACTCATTCAATTATATGTACGCAACCTCTTTCTCTTTCTTTCCATATTTCTTTTTTCCTTTATGGTACCTTACTACAGCTTCTCCTTTTTTTTAGGATTCTCCAAATTCCTCGAGTTTCCACTTGTCGTTTGTCTACTTAACGTTCCCTGGAAGAGTCTTAAACTATTAAAACCTGAGATTTCTTCGTACAACGACGTTGTCTTGATCAACAAAAAAGATTCTATTCTATGATTCGCAGTGAAATATTTTTATAACATCTCTGATAATTGTTATTATCTTCAAGATGTTTTTAACGACAAGTAGTTGTAGCTCCTTTCTTAAAGAATAGGCATAATAAATAAATAGTAACGTCATTGCAGAATATCTAAAACGTGCTTAATGCGTTAGAAGTTCGTAACAGCAACAAACATAAGAAAACTTCAAAAGATTCAAAGGTGCATAAATTTAATTATTATGTAAATAAATTATTTTTTCAATATATATTCCGCTAAATAAAGCATCAATACAAACAAGTTCTTATAAAGTGTAAAACAGGAAACAATTTAATATTATAAAAATTTCTCCTTATTTATTAAATAAATAAATTCTTTTTTAAAAAAATTAAACTAAATCAATTATTAGATTAGTTAAAAGATTGTTAAAAGATGTTCCGATAATAAAAAAATTAATTAAATTTTTTATCACGTTGCTGGCAGTATTTATACTGTTTATTTTTAACGATAGAAAGCATCAAATATCATTTTTAGCGCCAATAACAACAGAATATAGAATATCAATGTATTTTATTTTTAGAAAGGTGTATATGTGCATCCATTTCTTTTTTAATAAGTATTTAATTATTATTTAAGTTATAAAGTCTTATAATTCAAACTTCATTATGAAATTAAAACTATAATGAAATGAAAAGTTGATTATATAGGATGTAATTCTTAAATTACGGCATTATTCATCCTGAGCAGGTAGAACGGACTAAACTGAGTCAAAAAGTCCTCTACTATTTTGCAATTTTTGCAATGGTTAATGAGATATTAATTAGTAAAAATCGCTAAAAATATTGATCTTCTATATTGACTCAAATTTGACTATTAACTTCACAGAAAAACTGCAAGAGATAAAAATTATTTATTTTTTTCTCATAGAACTCTAAGAATTTTTTCAGAATTTTTTTATCAACTTTTTAGTACTGCATTTTTTTATTTTTATCAACATGAGGAAATACGGTATTAAAAAATTCTGAAAAAGTTCTCAGAACTTTATGAGAAGAAAATAAATAATTTTTATCTCTTACTGTTTTCCTAAAGTCAATAGTATTTAAAAAATTATTGAAGATCAATTTTCGGCAATTAATTTTTTAGCAATTAATATCTCGTTAACTATTGCGAAAATTGCAAAATGGTAAAGGACTTTTCAATTCAGTTTAGACCGTTTTATCTGCTCAGAATGGATGATACCGTAATTTAAGGCTTATATTAAAACTATTATATCTCTGCATCAAGTCTCTCAATATAGACACTTGATAACATTTTGATTATTTTACTAAAATGTCAATTATTATTATTATTTTGTAATTTAATCAATGCGAGAGAGATACACACAATTAGGGGCTGCGCACAATCAAAGAAATAGGGAACAGATAACTGATAATAAGAATTTCAATTTATCAGATTTCACGATATACGGTTCCTGATAGATTGAAATTCTTATTTTCTGTTCTTTGTTTTCAGCTATTCCTTTGATTATGCGCAACCCTTTAAAATATCTATTTTGTTTTCGAATGCGATTGAATAAGTCCGAAATCGATTAAATTTGTGATATCAGTGATATCTGATATATCACATGTTTTACTTTAGGTTTCTGATTAGGTCAGGCCTGTCCAGACACTTGAAACGCTTCCTCTCCGCTATCTCAGTAGAGCGAGACGGAGCGAAAATAAGGATAGACGCTAAGATTCCGTTCCGAAAAGAAAGAGAAATATAAAGTGTGTTCTCTTTCTATAGAAAGAGAAACATAAAGTGTGTTAAACAAGGAAAGATTCAGTACCATTTCACGACACGAAACAGGTCGGTATTCATAGTCGATTCTTGCATTTAAGATTGTCTTAAGTACAATCTTAAAATGTCATAAATCAATCCGAGGACTGTATTAGCATCTTAAGACATTATTTAAGAAAGTTTTAAACTAAAAACGGACTATGAATATCGGCCTATGTTTTACGTTTCACAATTGGCAGGCTTTTCCCCTAACGCGACATTCAGAGGCTGTGGTCGAAGTCTCGCTACAAATGCTTTGAAGCGTTCGATGGACCAATTAGAAGAAAGAATTTTACAAACTGACCAATTAAAAAACGCTTCAAAACGTTTGCAATATCGCGTTGACCATACCCATAGACAGAGATGACGGAGATTTAGAGAGAGATGCTTGCAAACTGAGTACACCATGTTATCCCTTCCACCATGATTCCACCTAAATTCAGGGGATGTGTATCTTCAAATGGGGTGAATTACAAAAGTGAGCAAATTCACTTTAGAGTATTCATAATTTAATTGGAACCTAGTAACCTTTGCTCACTTTTGTAATTTTCACTTTTCAAAATTCACAATTGATTCTCAGCCTATCGATTCTGTATCTTCAAACAAGGTGAAAATTATAAAAATGAGCAAATTTACTAGGTGTTGACCAATGAAATTATCAGTATTCTAGTTAATTCGCTCACTTTTGTAATTTTCCCTCGTTTCAAGATACAGAATCGACCCCCAGGTAGTCGATTGAGTATCTTGAAATGAAGTGAAAATTACAAAAGTGAGCAAATTCACTAGATATTGACCAATTAAATTGTGAATATTCTAGTAATTTGCTCGCTTTTGTAATTTTCACTTCATTTCGAGATATACAATCGACTCCTAGGTCTGTCCAAGCATCATAGAAAGAAGGAATCAAAAGGAAGTCTATTTCTCAATTTGCACTTATAATAATTTTTATTTTGTTTATTATCCTTGCCTGTGACGCTCAAAAATTACAATAAAATTTTAATCAAACGTTTTGACCTTCAATTTGATCATCATCAGTGATTTTTGTAATAACTGACCAGATTAATGGTCAGAAAAATCGAAACATTTGATTAAAATTGTTGGAGCAACGTTTTGATCAAAAAGCAATCGTGTTCAAGACGACTGAACATCATTGAGAATGGAATACCTTATATTCTTATATCATGAGTGAAACCGTAAGATTCCGATTGCACACATGCATCCCTAATTAATCAATTTAAAAATAAAATATTTTTATTGATAAAGCAGTGAAAAATTACTAGGCACCAGCTGATACGAATGTTGTGTGCAATCGGGAATGTAAGCAAACGAGATCCTCCCGAGTGAAATAATTTGAGGGAGTAATCGATTTGATTATAAGGGGCCGATTCTGTAACTCTTAACAGCAGTTGATGTCATTGCACAGCTTTTTTTACTCTACATAATATCTGTGTAACATCAACAACTGTTGTTAAAGAGTTACAGAATTGGTCTCTAAATCAGAATTTGTCCTAAGAATTCAAAAAATAATAATACAAAATTAAATTGGACAGACTTGAATCTAGGACAGAATTTTCCCCTGTTTTTCCTGCCGTTTCTCATACATGTATCGTTTTATTTTGTAGCATTCAATGAACAACAAGGATCAAGTGATAATTTATACGTATCATGAATGAAACAAAATGTACTCTAAGATGTTATTCAGAAAATCGGAGTCATCGGGAGACCCATCGGCCACCCTACCCACCCCACTCACCCCGCTTACTCCACCATGCGGAGGAAAGCGGAGACTGACGGGACTGATACTGATGGGAGTGGACAGGAAACGACCACGCGTGCGGAGATAAGTTTTCGGAGGTTAATAGCCTTATGTAAACAAAGACAACATTATCAGAAATTGTAATATTTTCACTGAATTTTGTGTTGTGACTTGTACGCATTGTGAAATCAAGAATCTCCTCTCACTCCTCGTTGCTGAGAAGAGAGTAAAAGAGAGCGAGAAAATAAGCCCAACTGTGAAATATGCCCAACTTCTGCGCATTCGTTCTCGCAAGGTTAAGTTTAGTGATTACCGCAGGCTTGTGAATGCCGCGTGGGATAGAAAAGAAAGGGGGGGCAACGGGACAGTTACTTTTGTATTCGAATCTTTCGCCGATTTCTTGCAAACATGGATTTTGCGTTGGAACGATTGAACGAAAAACATAAAACACGTATTGTCCTCAAGGAGCGTAATCGTTCTGTAAGTAATATCTGATTTACATTGAATATCACGTAAGGTTGAAGGCGATTTATTTAGTACATTAGAATTTTTCAATTAACTCAATCGATTCTTTAATTAATTTATCGATATCTAAGAGAGTTATTTCATTTGTGCGTTTTTGTACATTTTATGACAAATGTATACAAGACAAAGAGGTCCTCGGATCTCTCTATCCTATAGTCAATCAACAGGCATGAAAAATTTGTTATATGATAAAAACACAAATGAAATAGCGACTTAATACGTTTCTTTAACACTTTGCCAAACAAAATAGATCTACTCGTTTGATAATTCATCATTGAATGATTAAATTAAATAGATTCACTTGATTCGCTCCATGTCATCTTTCTGTGACCCTTAATTTGAAGTAGTATTAAAAGAAATTAAACAAATAAAATTTTCAAGAACGATGCTATTTATAAAAATTGTATAATGCTCAGTGATTAGTCAGAGCATAATTATTCAATTGATAAATTGTTGATGCAAATATAAATTGTGATGATTATATCTCGAAATTTTGTTGTAAGCGACGTTGTATAGACCTATGTTAGATTTGAGCAATTTTTAAACAGTAATTGCTTTGAAAAAGAATTTTTTCCCTGTATAAAATGTATATTAGAGAAAAAAATATAGAATGATATTACAGTTTGCCATAAAGTAATATGCACATGTAAATAAAAGAAATAATATAAAGAGAAGGAGGAAATAATATTCTGGATTCATAAAACAGTACATTATGATTTCTATTTACGCCATATTTATTACATATGATACAATTGAAATGCTTATCTACTGTATTTTAATTATTATAAATATAAAAATTCTATAAAAAGCTTTTCTTAAATAAGTTTTACAATTATACACATACACACACATGTCTATCTTTAAATTGTATTTTTTCAGTACACCTGTGGTAGAGGCAAGGACAATGATATTCTTTGTCTTAGTTTACTTGTATCTCGTAGACATTGTATTTTTTTTCGAGACACTGAAAGTTTATATGTCACAGACTTACGAGTATGTATGAGAAATAATCATATCAATACTGACGTATTTATAAATTGAATAATATTAATTCTTTTTTTCAGAGTTCAAATGGCATTTTTATTAATGGCGATGAAAAAAAGTGTCAGCATACAGTCAAACTATATGAGAACGATATCATTGGAATTGGTTGCCCTGAAATTGATTCAAGTAAAGAGACATTGTATGTTTATAAAGTTTGCATCATTAAGGTAGGATGTTCTTAGAGCAGTATATAATATTTTTTGTAGGAATTTAATTTGTTATTAAATCTTTATCATATTAATTTCTTTTTAGTCACCTGAACTTGATGAAGAAGAAGAAGAAACTACTGTTTTATCAAGGACGATTTTAAATAATGATACATCACAAGAAATCATATCTCAAGTAAATCATGATTTTAGAAAAAGACAAGGATCTAATTTAAGTTGCGATATGACAGTACCTAACAAAAAACCAAGTGTTACATATGATACTAATAAACATGATTCTAATTCTTCAAAAGGTAAGTCCTTATTTTTTAAACGATATAAATTAGTGAAAAAGGAATAAATTTGCAATATTCTGTAATAAATTTTTTAATTATTTAAATTTTTGTCACAGGAATTGATTCTAATTTATCTCGTAATAATCAGACTTTTAACAGCAACACTATTAATAATTTGAAAATCAGACATGATACTAATGCAGAAGATATAAATGTAGAAGATGATATTGAAATAATTCATGCATCATTAGCAGAAGATGTAAGGAAGAAGAACACTACGACACATAATCTGACATCTGCAAAATGTTTAAACGGCAATAAATCGGATTTTGATGACAATTTGAATGTTTCTAGTGTTGAAAGTAACAATGAAGACGATGTTAATGATAGAGGTATAAGTAAAACTTATATTAAAAAATATATAAGGATAACCTTAATAAAACAAATGCATTATATTTCACAGAGAATTCAAATTTTGTACATAAAGTTGATCAAATTATTAAATGTGAAAGTGAACTACAAATAACAGACGATGAAGGAGCAAACATAGTTGAACACGATACAACTTGCAAATCACCGATTAAATTGAAAAAAACAAAACATGAACCGAAAACACGATTTTCCGAGATCGATGTTGTCAATTTAAGTGACGATGAGGAGGGAGTATTTCCATATTCCCAGTTATTTGATATCAAATATGACGATGATACAGAGAATAAGAGAGAGATAAAACAGGAATGTATCAACGATGATGAACCAAACACCGAGAAAATTGGTCTGCTAAATATCGACGACGAGATCATTATTTTAACAGACAGCGAAGATGAAGATAATCCATGGTTGGAACGATTATCCAGAAGTCAATTACTCAACGAAGATACAAAACCTGTTTCGTGTGATTTGATCATAAAAGATGAAATCGATTTGGGTATTTGGGATGATGAAATTTTGAATATCGAATCGTCTGAGATAATCAAACAGTCCGAGATACTTCCGTGTATTTCCCAGGTTCTTTGTGGTAAAGAAATGTCTTGTGAACCATGTACAAGCGTTGATGTTGGAATTAAAAACAAAGGCAATGATTATAGTATTAAATTATCGACTTCAAGAGTGGATGCGATGGATATAGACGAAGCAGGCGTTTCTAATCATTCTGGTACGAGAGATATTAATAAAAATAAACAAATTAATGATATCAATACTAATGTTAAAAAGAAACAGAAAACACATGCAAAACAAGATGTAGAATTAAATAAACAAACAGAAGGTGTAAAACAAAAATTAATTGCACCGACAACAGAAGTAGGTTCAATGGATGTAGACGAGGCAGGCGCTTCTAACGATTATAGTACGAGAGATATTGATGTAAACAAACGGATTATTGATGCAAATATTAATGTCAAAAAGAAACAGAAAACTCGTGCGAAACAAAAATTAATTGCACCAACAACAGAAGTACGTACAGTGGATGTAGACGAGGCAGGTGCTTCTAACGATCATAGTACGAGAGATATTGATGCAAACAAACGGATTATTGATGCAAATATTAATGTCAAAAAGAAACAGAAAACTCATACAAAACAAGATGTAGAATTAAATAAACAAATAATAGAAGGTATAAAACAAAAATTAATTGCACCGGCAACAGAAGTAAGTTCGATGGATGTAGACGAGGCAGGCGCTTCTAACGATTATAGTACGAGAGATATTGATGTAAACAAATGGATTATTAATGTCAATATTAATGTCGAAACGAAACAGAAAACGCATGCGAAACAAGATCTAAAACTAAATGATCAAACAATAAAAGATGTAAAACAAAAATTAATTGCATCACTCACAGAAATAGATATGATGAATGTAGACGAGACAGGTGCTTCTAACGATTCTAATACTAGAGAAGATGTTAATAGAAGCAAACATATTACTGATGTCAAAATTGATGACAAAAAGAAAACGAATGCGAAACAAAGTATAGAATTAGTTAAACAAACGATAGAAAGTGTAAAACAAAAATTCATTGCACCGATCACAGAAGTAAATGCGATGGACGCAGATGAACTAAGCTCTTCTGACGATTTTGACATCAGTAATATTGATAGAAGCAAACAGATTACTGATATCAATATTGACAAAAACAAACAGAAGACAAATGTGAAACAAGATACACAGTTAGGTAAGCATACGTTAGAAAGTATAAAACAAAAATTAATTGTAAAGTCCCCAAAAAGACTGATATCAATAGAACCATTAAGTTTACCTACAAGAAGAAGACGATCTGATCATAGTAAAGACAAAGCAACAAAAATACATGAAACTTCACAATCAAGAGTAACAACAAAAAAAAAGAGCGTGTCGAAATTAAAAGCAAAACTTAAAGATAATCTTCGTAGTAAAGAACAAAAAGAGAATACGGACCGCAAAGATAAATATAAATCGGTAACTGATAATTCCTCGTCAAGTGAAGCAAAATCTGGGCTATCAATTTCTAAGGACGAAAAAAAGAAAATAATCGAACAGAGAAAGATGAAATTGAAGGAGATTGCTGCGGAAGAGAAGAAACTGACGGCCGAAAGCGATCAAAGTACTAAACGTAGGAATAAACCGAGAGCTAAAGTATCCTTTAAAACTCGTGGCGATTTTCTCATTACTGAACAAGAACCACGAGTATCTAAATCGCTTCCAGATAAACCCGCAGAATTGTCAAAATCAAGTGATCAATCTAAGAAACAATCAAGAGATACAACTAATGTATTAAAAGAATCCACAATTTCTGATAAGAAGGCACAGAATTGTCAAAAAACAGACGTTTCTAAGGATACAGTAAATAATATTGCCGCATCATTGCAACAGTCCTTATATTTAAATAATATAAACATTGCGTCTGAGAAAAGTACAGTAGATTTCAAAGCGACCGATGATAATAAAAAGAAACGTAGCACTAGCAAGGATATTACAAAAAAGAGTAATATTAATACTGATTCTACTTTTCAAGTGTCAGAATTACGAGATAGATCGACCGAACATAGTTCTGTGATACAAAAAGAAAATTTTTCACCAAACAGTTTGAAATCGAAGCTTTTAAAGTCGAGCATAAAACTAAAGAAAATTAAAAAAGTGACATTTTCTGACAGCTCCGAAATACGGGAATACGATATTGACCAAGGCAATTCTTTAAGGAAATTGGTAGGGAAAGATGCACCTATACCTACGAATAAATTAAAAAAATCTGTAACCTGTGCAGATTGGCGCCCGAAACTGGAAGAGTTCCTACTTCGCATTTTTATGTGGAATCCTGTGTGGCTCGAAGAACAGCGCTATCTAAAGTGCGATCCGCCAATAATATCGGAGAATGAACTTCAGGCTATGAAACCATTTTACGATTCTTATGAACAGTATTATGAAGTCGCGATGCCTCTTCTATTACTCGAAATGTGGTGCATCATGACTAAAGATTTCGAAATGATTCAGAAGAATATGCAACGTACTACTGTAATGTGTTCTATAGTTGAAAATTCTATTACGCACACCCCTATACCGTCGACTAATTTATTCTTGACGAAATTAACTCTTGAAGTGCTAGTCAATAAAGAAGATTTCAATAAACAAAATCATCCTATTTACGGAGATCTAGTATATCTTGAATATGTCAATAATCAACATGGTAAACAAATCTTTCACAAGATATTCGCATATGTCGTCAACATGCAGCAACACATGGTTATCCCAGGCTCCACATATTATAATAGCGATTTAAAGAATTATGTAAAAGATCCATATACAATTATAAAATACAGCGTGTGGACACGACCTCTTGAACACATCATCGTAAATAGAGTGCAAAGACTCCGAACGGTCACGTATTTGCGATCGAATATCAGAATGGTACAGGCATTACAATATCTCCCTCATTCACCCTTGTCAAAGTTGATTGTGAATCCGAAAATTGAAGACTATCAATTACCACCACTAAATGAACACTTTACATCTTCTTCACTAGTAACAAAAGAAGATTTAAATTCGAAGCAATTAGAGGCTGTATTTCGAGTGACGAATGCTGTAATAAAGAAAGAGGCCAAATTATGCTTTATTCAGGGCCCACCGGGGACGGGCAAGTCTAAAGTTATTGTAAATCTAGTGACTCAAATATTATATGGTGCATGTCAAGACAAGAAATCTTTGAGAATCCTGATTTGTGCACCGTCTAACGCCGCTATTGATGAAATTGTAATAAGGCTTTTACATATCAGATCTATCCTAAAACAGAAACGTTTTAATATGGTACGCATTGGTCGATCAGAATGTATGCATCCAAAGACTAAAGACATTTCTGTGCCACAGATAGCAAAACGCCACCTAATAAACATAAGTAAAGGTATAAAAACAACGAATAACAACATTGAAGATTTATCAATTTTACAAGCGCATATTAATTCGTTTAATGCCGAACTTGGAAGTATCAAAAACGTACAAGAAGAAAAGAGGTATTCACTCAATAGAAAACTATTTGAAACAACGGTGAAATACGAACTTATGAAATCTAATAAATCGATAGACGAGATCAATTCAAAAGAGCGCGCCAGGTATCAGCGTATGTCAGAAGACATAGTTCTTCAGGGTGCCAATATAATTGCTTGTACACTTTCCTCTTGTTACACTAATCAGATGGAATCACTCTTTGGTGGTCACAAGGAAAGGATATCTGTATGCATCGTTGATGAGGCGACGCAGAGCTGCGAAGCAGAGACTTTGATACCGTTAATGTTGGGGGTGACTACATTGGTTCTGGTAGGCGATCCAAATCAACTACCAGCAACCATTCTAAGTCAACGAGCGAAGAAATTGGGATTAGATCAATCAGTATTTTCTAGGATACAAAACGTTTTCGCGTCTCAATCGAACAATCCAATTATAATGTTGGACATGCAGTATCGTATGGAGTACGCGATCTCGTATTGGCCTAATAGATACTTCTATGGTGGTAAATTAAAAAATGCTACCGATTATAGAATGAAATTTCCATTTCATGCATACAGAGTTTTGGATCATAACTTCACTCAGAACTATGATAAATTTTCTAACACCACTGAAGCAGAATTTGTGGCCAACATAATTTATACAATGTTGAAGTGCGCCAAATGGGAATCAACAAGTACTACTATTACTCTCGGAGTTCTCACACCGTACAACAATCAAAGAACTCTTGTACTAAATAAAATTAATGAAAAGTACGTGTGTGCAAAAGCAGTAGTTTCCGTAAGTTATAAAGAAATCGTACATTTACAATTCATACGTTTTTTTTACAGGATATCGTCTGTACCGGATGACACAAAAAAGAAAATTAGCTTTGAAGTTAATACAGTCGACGGTTTTCAAGGTCAAGAGCGAGATGTTATAATAATGTCCTGTGTGAGAAGCAGCGGTATTGGATTTTTATCAGACAAACAAAGACTCTGTGTAGCACTTACAAGAGCTAAACATAGTTTAATATTATGTGGAAATTTTCGTACTTTCATGGTAAGCGAAGAATAATCCTGAAATTTTTAATTCTGGGAATAGTGAGTGGTTGCGCTACTGGATGTATCCACTAATTGCATTCAACAGATTGATCAATTTTGGACTGTTGGAAGTTTTATTTGCTGAGATAGGACTATTTCTCTATATTTGAAAGTTATAATCCGATTAGAATGTGAAGAAAATTATTGGGGAAATTGGTGCTACTCTTTATATTTTAATTAACCAGCAAATTTTTGCTTTGCAGAAAGATAAAATGTGGAAGGCATTATTAACTGATGCACGAAATCGTGGAATTCTATGTCGTATGGATACTAATGCAACACCTAGTATGATTAAAAAATATATCATTAAGTAAAGTACTCATATGTAAAGTTTTACTTAACATCGTAATTACTTCTTTATATGGTTTGTATATTTTGTAAATATTTAGGCTAAGTTTGAATATATTTAAAGTGCTTATAATGAAAAATGTCAACTGAGTCTTGAAGAATATTTGTTTAAAGTAATGTTTCAGAATCATAGTTCTAAATAATGAGACATGAATGCTGATTCTACCACCAAAGTGTTGATTGCTTGCATTGGACACATCTCACTCACTAAAATATAATACTACTGGAACGCGGCTTTATTGTCTTTGTTAAGAATAATCCGAGAGAGACCGTTTTAATTGGTGGCTTTATTCTTTTCTAACCTGTACTGAGCTATAATTGCGCATGTGCAGTAGGACGGTATTGCAATCATAGCTAAGTATAAGTTAAAAAAGAATGAAGATACCACTTGAAACGCTCTTTAGCATTGTTCGTTTGTCTCTCGGGAGTAGCTGCTCGAGGTCACTTCAAATGAACCCAGTATACTTGAAACGTGGGATTTACGCTATGTATTTACATCCATATAACAATGAATCGTCATATGACGGATGTACGTAGTGTGAATCCTATATATCAAGTACGATGGGTTCATTCGGAGCGACCCTGAGTAACTCCCAAGAGACAAAACGAACAATACTTTTAACACCAGCGCTTTATATTTCAGTGATCTCACTAGTTTAAGATCAATATTGTATATGTTCGTTTTTTGTCGTACGACAAATTTTTCAAGTGTTTTAATTGGCTGCAAGACCAAGAAGATCTCGGATTTCTTTGTCTTATAGCTAATCAACAAGCTTGAAAAATTTGTCATACGACAAAAACGCAGAAATGAAATAGCAGCCTAACAAAGGCGGTATAAAGGCTATTCTACATTGGTCGTATGCATCATGCGACTTTAAAATTGAAGCATCGGATTGGCTGGAGCAATAAGCTGTGACTTGCGACGTCTACGATACGACCGATGTAGAATGGCCTTAAGGTCGATATTTCACATGTCGTACGACAAATTTTTCAAGCCTGTTGATTGGTTATAGAACAGAGAGATCCGAAAATCTCTCTATCCTATAGTTGCTAATCAACAGGCTTGAAAAGCCTTGTCGTACGATACATGAAATCTCGGGCTAAAGGAATGTATGTACAAAGGATCGACTGCGGGCCCGATATTCACGATTTTGATTGGTGGCCGCTATCAGTTAATTAACAAGTGAAACCTATTTGCATTTTTCTTATAATATAGGACTCTAGAGCTGCGTTCAGGAATTACGCCTAGATAACTCTTGGGTTTTTACATTTTTGCTATACGTAACGTAACCTATAACTTAGAGTTATCTGGGCATAATTTCTGAACGCACTCCAGCGCTCAGTGATCGATTATATTTCTGGATGCACTCAGTGGCTGCGTTCAGGGGATCGATTCTATATCTTGAAATAAGGTGAAAATTATAAAAGTGAGGGAATTTACTAAAATACTTATTTTATTGGTCAACATCTAGTAAATTTGCTCGCTTTTGTAATTTTCACCTTATTTGAAAATACAGAATCGACCCCGTGCAGACTCAACTGTTGCAGAATGGATTCGCTTTGGAGACCGAAATCCGAAAATCCGATTGGCTGAAGAGGAAGGAAGGAAGGATCCACTTACTGCTATTGGTCGTGTAATTTACAGAGCTGTTTTCTGTGGCTGAACTAGTGTATACTTTTAAAACTTAAAGTGAGATAGATATACGTTTGATATTTGTTTAAAGCGAGAAAGAAAGTTCTAGAAGCAGTCTAGTGCAGGAACAGAAAACGGATCATACGTTTGCGTTTCGGATTATTCAATTTGCTTCAGTAATTTTATAATCATGATTGTATTTCGAGGTATAACAGTGGATGAATACAAGAGTAATTACATGACGTTTCGATTGCTATATGCGTTTCATCGGACACCAATCGGAAAATGCCTCATTGCCATAACTGACACCGACGAAAATGTGACGTACTTGAGATTTATTGACAATGAATACGATGATGAGGTGACTGCTCTCAAAGATCTAAAAGCGAAATGGCCTTTAACTCAAACATTGAAGGATACTGATAATAAAACAGATGCTGTTATCGCGAAAGTCTTTCATCCCAATTATTCACAGCTTGATTCCATTCATGTTTTAATGAAAGGTACGGAATTCCAAATTAAAATTTGGAGATCTTTGACTGAAATCCCTGGAGGAACGGTCACTACGTATGAGGAAGTCGCACGGATGGTGGGTTGCAATTCTAAAACCGCAATAGCAGTAGGAAATGCATGTTCTAGGAATTATGTTGCCTATGTTGTACCATGCCATCGTGTGGTAGCAAAAAACACACATGTTTGTGGCATCAAAAATGCTTGGAAAATTGAGCGAAAAGAAGCTATCTTGAAATATGAAAAACAGCTCTATGCGTAAATATTGTAAATTAATGTATGTCATACAAGTACAGAGCATTTTATTATTATAATAAAATATTACAAATTTGATATTTGCCAGTACAGTGAATTTTGAATACAGCCTATATCAAATTTATAATATTCAACTTGTCTAAAGGTCTATGCTTTCGTAATTTATAATTATGTTACATTTATTTTCATTTATTTTTCTTGCATTTAAGTATTTCTAGAATGTGCGAATAGTAAATTATGCGAAATAAATGGCGCATTTGTAGGTGATAAATGTTTATTTTTCTCACGTACATTAAATCTTGTAAAATTACAAAATTCTTTTTGTTAGTATAATAAAATACAGTGATCATAAAGATATCTCACTTATGGATGAGATATCTTCAAATATTTCTTAAAAATGTCAGTTATTGTCACTTATATTTATATATTTACATCATGTTTTTTCATGGGCAGTCAGCTATATAACATTGTTAAGTTGATTAAATCAGTAAATGAAGGTATTTCTGTATAAATAACAGAAATTAAATTCATCATTATATATTACTGTACATATGTATTTCATGGAAATTGATATTTTTATGTTTGATTACTAATAATTTCTTGAATTACATACTGTTTGAATACATTTATTTATGCTTGTTCCTAAATTTCCTACAATTTTCTTTAATCTTATCTTAAATATCCCAATTTTGTAACGCATATCTCCTTGTATATCTTATTATTGCTCATTTAATTTTTTTTATACAACTGTACACCTTCAATTAAAATTATGAAATAAACTTGTACACTAAATTTGTTCACTCTATATATATATATATGTATATATATATATATATATATATACTGTATATAGTGTATATACTGACAAACACATTCTAAAAAAATGTAAAATCAAATTTTAGCAATACTAGATAAAAGATAAAATGTTAAAGTTACTAATTATATTTTCTGTACAAATTATAATTAAGCGTAGTAAATATTATTTTAGTTTACTTCACTATCAATATTTATACACTAATAAATAATCGACGAGTTTACACATTTATATACATCTATTTTCATTTTTCGTATTAGCTTAAATATGTAAGCTAGAACCATGATATTAAATTTAATCTGTATTTAAATTGTGTTTACTGTGCTGTACAATTAAAAAGTTTATTTTATAAATTTGTTCTTTTGTATAAATTGCTTTTTGCACTCTTTTGTGTTTTTATTAATTTTTTTGGGAATATTGATATCTCTTCACATGTTTTCTTTTATCGTTACACATATAACTGTGCTAAAATATATTTTATTCTGTAAGAAGAAACAACTCTTTCACTCATGTTACTAACATTTCTCATCAGACAGAGTTTTTAATTTTGTATTTTCTTTTTCTAAATCATTGATATGTGTTGTTTGCGAAAATTACTTTCCTTCGTATTGAATACAAATGTACATTTGCTAGAATTATTTATCTCTAATGGAGCGAAAAGGAAATTGAACCGTACATATTAAAATAGTAGCTTTGTGTCAGTCTTATGCAATTGCATAATTTATCTATTTTTCTATAAGTCTATTCTTTTTAGTTAAAGTTCTTGCACGGTCCATCTTTTTTCCTTTTCTCTCCACGTTGAAAAGAAAAAGAGAAAAAATGAACCGTGCAAGAAGTTCAGTTAAAAAGAATAGGCCTTATGACAAGCTATTTGTTTTTCATTATGGCGCGTTTTCTGCTCTATGGATATTTAAGATGTATTTTACTTATATTATTATAGAAAGATATCACCGTTTTGATTACTCTAAATCAGAGTACTTTTGGTTTACCTTTGAAATTGAAATGTGTCAATATTCATGCCTATTACCATTCCTACTCTTCACTTTATTGCTATTTTATCATAACGCGTGACGCTCGTTCTCAGAGACGACACTAATCTGAAATTGTTAAAAGTTTTTGATCTGTGTTAGTCACTATGTTTAAAAGTATATTAATATTATAAAGTATTACTAATATTATTTATATTATATTTAAATATAAAAATACATAAATTATATATATATATATATATATATATATATATATATATATATATATATATATATATATATAAAAAACCAATTTATATATTTTTATAGCTAAATATATTATGAATGATAGATATCTCTTTATATATTAATAATATTAGCAATAGAATACTTTTAAACACAATAAATGATACAGGTTAAAAACTTTTAACGATTTCAGACTAGTGTCGTCTCTGAGACCGAGCGTTACGACAAAACAACAATGAAGTGACGAGTAGGAACGATAGACATCAATATTTACACATTTCAATTTCAATTCAAAAGTACCCATTCTGAACAACTCTGCTCTAAATAATATAAGGGACGTCTGAAGTCTTGTTTGACTTTAAACAAATTTGATGTCACACGATAACTACAAAAGTTTATCTTTGCAATATTTCAAATAAGCTGAATTGATTATCACAAAATTATTAAAAAATTACCGTCAATCCCTTCTATGTATTTCTATGTCGTATTTTTATATTTTTGTGATATTTGTTTCGTAAAAAATTATTTGCACATAGATAGTGACTCTTTGGGTTTTTATGAACAGTCACGGCGAAATATCTGTATCTTACAAGGCAGTGTTCAGACATGATTATTAAGACCTAAATTGTGGCCTATCTCGCTCTGTTGAAATCAATTAAATAAATAGTAATAATTTGCAATAGGGATCAATTGTAATTTCGTCATCGGCGAAAAATTCATAGTATATTATTGTAGACATCACAGCTTTAAAATATATTTTTTACGTACTGTCACGTCTTATATATAAATATCGATAAAAATATCTGTAGCCAATATATTTTCTTTCTTTTATAAAAATCCCTGTGCGTTTGCCAACTTGCTTAATGGAACAGATCAAAGTTTTTTATTTTGTAAAAAAGCAAAATCTCGCGAAACGCAGCGTGGGCGAAGTGATGAAAAAATATGATATACAAATTTGCTATATCTCTCCGATGTCTACAGTACGTCGTTTTTACGTCGGTCTTTGCAATAAATAACTGGCTCTTACATCTCGATTGTCAGTTAGACAAGAATAGTCAAAATGCAGAAGTGTACATTAAGGTCATTCATTAACTAGCTCATTAAATAATGTTATTAAATATGTAAAAATGATGTCATTATTCGAGCGTATACGGGAATGCTACCTTAAAAATCGCAATGACCACAGCAACGAAAAGCATAAAAGTCGTGGACATTGTCGACCTACAGAGAGTTGACGAAGAAACTGCATTTTCTGATATTCGAGTAGTTCCTATAATCGAGAAAAGAAAGTAAATGAATTATAAATTCAAATATAAAAAGTAATCTTAAGCAAAAAATATCCTAATTTAACAAGCATAAAACGAGCAAATAAGATGTTTAAATAAATAAATTATTTAAGGATAATGAAATAGTATATACTAGATAAATGCATAAAAAACATTCCGCTTATAGAGTCTTTATCAGTTTATAATTATCTATTCGAGAGTTCTCGAATAGATAACCGATAGTTATTTATCTAAAGGCAATTTTATATTCTTGAGCAGCAAAAATTAAAATATTGGCTAATAGACAATAAAATTTATTTAACCTTATTTAGTTAACTCACCTGATATCCTCGGTCTTGGAGTTGTTGTAATCCTCATTATTGGATTATGAGGAATCGGTTTCATTGGAGTTGGCGCAGGACTTGGCGAATTCCCATAACATTGTCCTTAAATAACATTATCGTAATATAGAAATGTGTTACTTATTATTATTACAATAGTTAAAAAAAAATATAACTTTGATTCGTCTATGAATACACGAATTTATATAGATGTTCCAGATAAAGGTCAGTTACTAATTGATCGTGAAACAAAAGATTTTATATGAATGCATGAATAAGTCATGAATAGGTGCGTCTCATAAAGCACTTACCTTTTTTGTAAAGACGCATCCCCTGTTGTTTGGGATCTATATTTCGTGTACAATGACCACCGGCTTCCTTAATATATATTTCCTCATCGTTGACAATCAAACCTACGAAACACTCATTTGTAGCAGTGTCGTTTCTCATAGTATAGGTATACATCACGCCGTCTTCTTCCCATTGTCCCAAGCACAGATATGTTCGTTCTGAAAACAGTGAGTAAAACCGTTTGTAAGAAAAAGAAACATATTATGAAAATATATATAAATCATTATACAAAAATAATGATTAATATGTATATATAAATAATATATAAATTTTCAAATTAAATTGCTTAAAATAATATTTATTCGACCATTAAAATTTAGACGAAAAAATATCACCCAGAAATATTGTAGTAAAATTTAACGATATCGTAATCGCTTTAAAAGAAAACGTAAGTTTCATTTGGTAAAATAATGGAACGGTGAAATTTATTAATTTCTAATATTTTTTCATTTTTCTTTACATTTATTAATAATTCTATACACACCTTCGTACAATTCTCCGGACTCGCAGTCATTCACTTTGAAATACATTATTTCGCGAGTGTTACAGTTGCTGCTTAATTCGGCACACATTCCCGACAGATCTGTTATCCTTCCTACATATTGGCCCGTAATTGGACAGGGCGACTCCACTACACGTTCGATACCTTAAAAATGATTTATATATAAAATAATAATGCGCATTTTTAAAGTTACTTATGAAAGTGCACAGATAATTTATAAAGATACTGCAAACTAGTATATTTTAACTTACGTGATTGAGTCATCCACAATCGTTTGTCCATATAGGGATCGTCACATAAATCACTTTGATAACTTACTGGATTGTTGATCGTCCCTATACATGATATTATTTCTATTATTGCGTGACTATACTTGAGATTCATACGAAACAAAATTGAATATATAAAGATGGACAGAGATTAATGAAAAAAAGAAAAAGAAAAAATTTTTATATATTTATTTAGATTCATATTTGAAATCATTATTATTTTGATTAATATTTTGCTATTTATTTGTATAGATTTTATACTACTTCATTGTTCAATTTCATTGAACAAGTTGTAGTTTTTGGTAAAGCGTTAATAATAATAATAGAGTCGTTATATAATGAAGGAAATTGCATGGAATAATTAATATAGAAAATAATTTTCTTTTTACCTAACGCAAATTCCAGTACGTTTTCGCTGCGTTGCCTCATCAATAAACACACAAAAGCGGACTGCTCACTAAAATTAAAAATAAGTATTCATTTTATTTTTAACTGTCATTGTTAGTTAAAATAAAGTTTGAGTCACACAAGAATGTACATAAGCTATAAATATAATCTTATTTCTAACCTTATATTCAACATTTTTTAACAAAGTATACTGAATATAAACAGCTGCAGTGCAACCAAATTGCTCACCATTGATCTTTGGAATACACGATATGACGGCCAGTCTCCTCATTTGATTCCACCGTGATAAATGTGTAACTATTGTAACCATTAAGATCGGTGAAAGTCATAGTACCATTAACTATTAGGGATTCCTCCCACACCCCCTGTGCCCATTTCGGGAATCTAATAATATTAGAAACGTACTGATTATTATAAGCGTTTTCACAAATATTAGTTTTTTTTCATTACTCTTTCAACACAAATCTTTCAAGATTTTTATTCAATACAACTACGATAATAGAACATGTCTAACGATAAAATAAAATTAAATAATTGTAAAATGTAGCGTACTTACGTAGCAACATGGGTTATCACATATTCTGGCATCTTTTTCTGATTTAGGCTCTTGCTCAAAATCAAAGTTTCATATCCATGAGTTGCATTATTTAAATCCTGTGTGCAGCTCGAATCACTGCTAAGTGCCATATATGTTTTCCCTCTTTTATTATCAACGTAATATAGCTGAAATTTATGTTTTGTTTATCATAAACTGTTATTGAATGCTATGCTGGTCACCGGTGACCAATATTTGAATTTTCAAACATTATCAAATTAAAAAAAATATATACGAACTCGTACAAAATAATACAATTCTATAAATATGATTAATATTCAAATAATAATCTAGATAATAAACATACTATGCATAATAATTTTGCATAATTCAATTGTATTATGTAATATTTTGTCGTAATGTTGAACTAATAATGAAAATTTTATTCCGGCATCGCTGGAAAAACAAGTAAAATAAATCTGGCATTCAACGTGTTAATAAATACTCTTATATATACAAAGTATACATGTATAATTTTGAAATTTATATTATATTGATTTGATCAAAATATATCCGTAATTAAATAGATTGAATTATTGGAAAAATAGATATTTTACATTTATCATTTTGTATGCATCAAACAATTGTATTATTTTATTTTATGAAAAATAATATATAATAATATAGTATGTAACGCACCCCGCATCTATATTGAGGCCCGCCATCGTTGACGTCGCTGTCCCAAAGAGCAAAATATGTAGAATTATTCGGCCCAGGCCAACTCCCCAAACAATTGTACTGGACATCTGTTAAAACAAAATTAACGTTGATAATTTCTGATAATTTTCGAAAAAGTAGCAGTTTCTTTACCTTCTTATGCTTCATATTACAATAATTAACGATATTAATATAATAACATTTTATTTAAATTATTAATTTGATAACAATATAAATGAAGGAAAAACACATACATATGTTTGCTGAACTCTAATTTATGAAATCTCGATCGCAGTTAATTTTACTGCTCAATCAAATATTTTAAAATGTATGAATATCTTTAAATATAAATTGCTTTTCTCAAAGATTTATTATATTAATGTAATTGCAAAGAAATTTAAGAAAGACTTACTGCGTTTCTCGAAGTTACATCGTTTAAATTTTAATTGTAAGATCGATCCATCCGGACAATTACTGAACTCAGAAGAGAATGTGTTACATTCTAACGAGACCGCGGAGTTATTGTTGACGCTGTATTTGAAGTGATAAAGACCAGCGATGGGGCAGTATTCTCTCCGAGTCGCTGAACCATCAATTTCTTTCGTTCCTGTTGGCAGAAAATCGAAAATGATCATTCATTGAAGACGATTTTATATATTTTATAGATTTATATACTCTTCATATAAGAAAATACATATTTATAAAAAAATCTTTTTTTTAACACAGAAATATATTACTGCATTTAATTATACAAAACCTGAAATTAAAATATAATTTAAGAATTCGAAAAATTAATAAAATATAATCATTGTATAATACTAGAATCATATTCGATTCGAGCTCTCCTTCTTTTTTTTTTTTTTAAATAAAAACGTGTTTGTACACGATCATGTAAGATTAGACTTTCCACGAATCGAGATTAAAGGATGAAATCTGAAGGCCTTTATCCGAAAATCCTTTCGAAATAACCCTCGCGTTTTTCATTGAAGCTATAAAGAAACGCGATCTATCAGCAGGAAGTAGCTGAAATTCTACACCACTTAAAAGCTGTTTTCACCTAAAAGCTTTGGCTCTCTTCGCTCGTTCTTAAATCATTTTGTCATCTTTCAATCGCGACTACAAAGAAGAAATAAAAAAGAAAGATCGACGGAATCTTCAAAGAGAGATATATTGGAGATTATTTTCACAAAAAAAATGTAACAATTTTATAATTATATAAATATACAAACATAATATAATTTCGCGAATATTTCAATGATCTCTTCAAGTCTTTGGACGCCAGCAGTTTCATTAAAAAAAAAAAATCTCAAGAGAAAAACTCCAAATGACTTCAAAGAAAGATCATTGGACTTCAAGCAGTTAAGATAATAAATCCTATAAACAAATATTATTTCTTTACGCATTTTTCTTTTTCCTCTCTTCAGTTCTTCGTGACTATATTTTGCGACTACATCTAAAAAGAGAAAAGAGGAAAGGAAATAATAAAAACTCGCTTTTCGAAATATTCTTTCTTTCGACCTTCTTTCTTTCTTTCTCTCAATCTTCTTTCTTTCAGTAGACCTCCGTGATTGAAGTTCTTGTCTGTTTTATTGTCGAGGGAGGGAAAAAGGATGCCTACAATAAAAGTTTTCATTTTGCTGTCTGACAATCCGTATAATAAGAACAATTTACGATTCATATAATTATAAAGTCGGTCACGTTTAAACAAACTTTAATTTAAACTTGGGACCGACTTTTATCCATTTAACTCGACAAAATTATTTCCTTCTTCCCCCCCCCCCTCTTCCTCTCTCTCTCTCTCTCTCTCTCTCTCCCCGTCTTATTTCTTGTGGTAGGCAATTCCGCCGTTATCTTATCATCGCTGTACGCCTTCTGTACTTCTTCCCGCTCGACTTTTCGCCGTATCCTTGTAATTGCGAGCAACCGTATTGCCGGGATCGAAACGAGCAAACGCGATTCTCTTGCTCGTTTTCGACCTGCCTTCGTGTTACATTTCGCAAAACAGTTTGAAAGGATGAACGCAAGTCGAGGAGAAAAAGTGATATCGAGTTAACTCTTAACTGCGAGTTTCTTTAGCTGTTATACGATCTACAACGCCGTTCTAAATTTAGAAGTTAAACTAGAAAGATGATGAAGCCGTGGCTTTTTACGAGACTTGGAATAGAATGACATAAATCATAATTGTTTCTCAACAGAAGGAAGTAAAAGGATATTTGAAAATACCTGATGCGTAACTTATTGTTCGCTAAGTTACTGTAATATCTTTTTATAGCTCTATAAACAGGAAATATACAATTGTATTGCATTAAAATAATTGTGCCTCACATATATGTATATGTTGAAGTATTATTTTATTTCTTATTTCTTGTCTCTGTTTAGCATTTCTTCTACAAAAAATATAATGTGTTTGCAACGCGAATAAATAAAATTATTCTTTTCGCACAACACTGGCGAATGATATTAAAAATTTATAATAAAAAATTAATTAATTTTTTAAAGAATTAAAACGCGTCGTATTTTTACAAAAAAATTTAAATAACACAACGCGAAGTTATCTTCATTGAGAATGTTCTTAATTTTCTTGTCCATTCTGACGACGTTAACACGATATAATTAGGCGAAATGAAAAAACCCGCAAGATATTTTTTTCCTTTATTAGCGACCGTATATTATATTATATGCGTGTCGTAGTGTCCTTCGCTTATTCTACGACAAGACGATTAGGACAAGGATCTTTTGGGAACAGGCCACTCCCACGCTTCCGATGGGTACCTGACGATACTAGCTTGACGTTCCTGTGTGTACCATCTCAGGAAAAGAAAAGGAGAAACAGGAATGACAAAGATTCGATGTGAGAAATTATTTCAGAAACTCTTCGGCATTTTTCTTCAGGAATGCTCTTCTCGAATAGTCTCAGCGTATTTAAAAATATATCAAAAATATAAACAAAGAAACGTGAATTATTATATACTTATTAATCTTCCGCTAGCAATATGAATTTTAATCTGTTTGATTCCGTCAGCAATAAAAGTCTTCAAGAAACAACAATTTTGTAAATTATTCTGGATTATTTGAAACTCTGAAAAAATTATAGAGTATACTTATCAAAGCAACAAGTTTTCATAGAAATCAGATTGTATTTTATAGATTTAAATTTATATTACTAAATTATTATTATTATTAAGGATAAAAATAGATCAAACTGGAAATTTCAAAGAAAGATTGTTTCAAAATCAAAAAGAAGGTAATTATTACCGCACGTTTTTCGATTACAAGCGCATCCTTTTTTTCCGATTAACTTTAGCTTCCTTTTCAGGTTGAAAAAGATATTGTCAGTGTGTTTTCGTGAGCAAATTCACCAGATGCGAATTCTTCACACATCAGTGATTTGCTCCTTATTGATTCGGCATTTTTATCGAAATCGTTCCTGAATCTTTCCAGGACGCCGAGAGATTTGTTTCACGCACGGACGTTTGATTATGTTCTTCCGCTGGACCACCGGCTCGCGTTTTCGGATCCCGTAAAGCTTCTCGCGTGCAGCGACACGGATCAAAGCGTGAAACCAGAATTATGAACGGAATCAAGCTCGACTCGCCATCGATTAGCCGTTTCGATTGCGTCGCGAAAGCAGGTGCGCAATTTCTTGGGAACCGCACAGGTGAACGCGTTTGATAATGCACCGGAAGTCAAGGAATCGACATTAATCGACATCAATCTTCATTAGGGAAATAATAACGATGAACGCGAACACACATGCGCGCTGCTGTGCGTTAATGTGCGAAAATCTTGTGCATTTTGAGAGCGCAAGCAGTATTAAATAGCAAAACTGTTTAATTTCTCGGTTACTCTATTAGTAGATATCTTTTAAGCACAAAATTTTATTTTATTAATCCTTGGTATTNAAATATTGTATTTATATATATATATATATATATATATATATATATATATGAATATTTAATTTATATTTAATATATTTATTTATATTTAACAATTAATAATTAACATTATATAGAAGAGGCAAAAAGGATTTAAATAATAGGCTAACGTTATTTGTTGTCAAACTAACAATAAATAATATCAGCTTGCTATCTGAGAAATCACCTCCTGCCCTTCCGTTTGGTTGTACTACAGATTTGTTCTCATCTTTATATTCCACACACACACAAATTTACGACTTTCTTTTTCGTTTGTCAAACGTGTTCCTACATCATCAATAGAAGATGAATGAAATCTCCACTGTTGGTGCAATTTTTCTTGTTGCGTTCTCGGTGACCGCGCTACCGGAATTTACCGGACCTCTCCGTCGTATAAATAATTATGCAAACGGCCCCAATCATCCTTAAGAGCATTTTAATTGATAGGCGCGTGAGAAACTCACGCGACGTGTGTGCGTTTAACACGCGACGTGCGTGCCGTGCGTTTTACATGGCGCGAGGCCTATTGTTCCCGCATCGTTACGCAAGCCTCATCATTTCTTCCCGCTTCGTGGACAATTAACGCTAATTATCGAGGATTACTAATTCGCCAAGGAGTACGCCGAACTTGATTCCCCGTACGCGGAGGTCGCGTCGTAATTCATCCATCTGGATGAATCATAAACCGGAAGCTCGCGAATTCTTCGAGTAAATAAAGTGTAAAAATACGAGTAATTAATTTGTGTAAATCAAACGTACTTTTCCATAATATCGCATGTTTCATAATTTCTTTTTTTAATAAAAAAAAGAGCATGCAAGAAATTAAGACATATATCTAATTCACATTTTATAGATTTTACGAATATGTTTTTAACAGAGATTATAAAAAGTTGTTCGGTGCAGAAAATAAGACAAAAAACTTATATAAATATCTCTGTTACAATATTTCTTTCTATATTTATTTTATTTTTAAATTTTATTTTGCAGTTCTATATTCTTAATCCTCAAACGCTACACTACGGGAATGACATATTTAAGTGTGACCCAACTCGATTGTTTATAACTTTAAAAAAAGGAACATATTGTAAACAATTTTTTTCAATGAAAACGCCAGAACATTTAAGGAAAATACCAATCAAATATATGTATCTTTATTAAGAACATACCATTAATTAACTTCTTAACTATTTGCTAATTTTCTGATTGATAGAAATAATAGTAGAAACACCATCACGTTTGTTCCACGCTCGCTTAATTTTTTCAGCAAGTAAGCGAGTCATACTACACGATCAAAGTTCGCTCGACAAATACAAAAAGTCGCATTAATTCGCATTAGCAATAATATGACTTGCTTGAGCGTGAGAAAAAGCAAGATTATCCAACTAGATCGCTCGGTATTTTATAAGGTCGTATTTATTATCATAAATATGACTCGTAAGATATTTAATTTGGCATATTTAATACGTCATAGGTCGCAGTCTCTGCCACGAAATTAAATTATCGAGAAAAATCCGGCTTTTACTTACGATATAGGATTGAAGTAGAGTTCAGTGCGCTGCAGGAGGCTAAGGCGGCCGACTCCTGCGTGTAACACCTGTTGAAAGTTTCCGCGAACATCTCAATGACATTCCGCGATCTCCGTTGCAGCCGGAAACACCGTATGCAATCTTTGTCGTTAAACCTGCAGCAAACGAATACCATGAATTGCGTTAGCAGAATCATAATTCCGTGATTTATAACGTATTATTATAAGACACAATTCTCACGTTCCATCTTTTGGTGCGTAAACAGAAAACAATTAAGGCTTTTTATTTGATATCATCTACTCTTCGTAATTTTTAAGATATAACCGTTAAACGGGCCTTGATGTATTTAAGTCTAGATTAAGATCTAGAGATTAAAGTTTCACTGAAGAAATTAACTTAAGAACACTTAAGAACATTTAAAATTGGCTTGAAAGACGAAATTCTATTATTTGTAAATTTAAGAGAGGTATAATATCCAAAACTTTATTTACATTTTTCCATCGACTTATAAATTAAATACTCGACTATATACAATATATTGGCGATTAACCTTACAATTACAAAAGATGCACTGATAATCATAATTATAATATCTTATATAAGAAACATCCTTGCCACGTGTCGCCTTGAAGATGGAAATAGCATTACTTGAAAAATCAATAAGAACTGAACTGCGGCTGGGGAAAAACTAACTAAACTACAAGACATAAAGTATAACTACATCCCGGATGTGCCGATAATGCTGACTCTGGAACAACAAGACGATGATGCTAGCGCCGTAATATCAGCGAGTGAGAAATAATGAAGGAGCTTCACTTCTCTCGGCTCCCTTATTTCGATCAGCACGTTGGAATCAGCAGATTGTGCTTTCAGTCTTAAAAGAAAATTCCGAATACCCCGCCTTAATAATCTTTAATTGAGATTGAATTTACGAGTATAATCTCGGACTGTAAATTGCAATTTTGAAACTCTTGATACATTAATTTATATTTGTGAAAACTAGAGATTACTATTTTTCATAAAAAAAAATGCGAATGCGAAGAAATGGTATCTTTACGAGTCGCGCGCAAAAGACGCCGATCCTACTGTTAAATCTTATCGTAAAGTATCTGTTTTTGTATCAGTGTTTTAATATTCGCGCTTCCTCTCTTTGAGATTTATGAATTTCTCACGAAATAAAGATATGCTGATATAAGACGACACTAATGGCGGACAATAATGACGGCGCGATTAGAGCACTATTAGTAACTACTCTCGTGACGAGCCACTAGTGAATTAACACGCGATTTACTCTAACGCAGGAAGTGGACAATGACACATAAAAAAAAAAGAGGAAAGAGGAAAGAACAAGGACATTATTCTTGTTCTGCGCGATGTCAACGACTCGAAGAAGCAACACGCAACATCTCGAGATCAAATTAGAAACGCAAAGACATTTGGTCGGATGAGACGTTTAAAACTAAATAGATATGAAGAATAGCGATCTGTTCTTTGTCGGTTAAAAATTTCTGAGCTATCTACAACTGGAACTTGTCACATCGTTGAAAGATCATGCACATCGCCGGTCTTCCTTGACTGGAAATATGATGATTGGAAATATTGACTTTCGAAAAGATAGTGTTTAAAGGCAAATAAAGAAAAGCAAATAAAGTAAAGAGAAAAGTGAGATAAAAGTTCAGACCGTCTGAGAAAATACGTTTAATAGAAACGAGCAACTTTTGTGCAAGATTATATGGGAACTAGCATGCAAGGAGAGGGAGAGAGAGAGGGAGAGGGAGAGGCACGTTTTACCGTCGCGCTATCGCGACCGCTATCTACTTGCTTTTTACACACGATTATGAAAATGACAGTGGTTGCGAAGGAGTCATTTGTTCAACAGTATCTGGTGTGTACCGTGTATTCGGGCAACAAAATCGCCATCACGGTGAAGATGTTATTTAAATAATTGTGAACTATTAGAGTAACTACATAGGCGAAAGCGGAAATTTGCATTATAAAGGGTTACGCGCTAGGAAATTCTATATACAATGTTCAGAGTTCAACATTGTATATAGAAACTAATGTAACGATCTCATTTTAATTATATAATAAGTACCTACATCCACATTTTTTAATTATTCTGACACATACAATTTTACATCCGTCAATGAATTTCTCTCTACTTTTATACATGTATTCCTTTTTATAAGTATATTTACAAATGTAGAATAACAAAACGATTCCAATTTAAATATATAATAAAGATCTGATACCCATACTTCAAATTATCCTGAGATACAGATAAGCTGGAAAAAGAAAGTTGAAAAATTCTTTCTCATTAATTGGAATTCTAGTTGAAAATGAACAAATAAGAATTTCCTGATTTAATCTATTATAATTACAAAAGTTAAAATAACCAAGATTCAGATTGATATGATCAGAATCTTCTGATTCGTTCGTTTTAGAAATTTTTCTCGGTATAATTCTCCTTTCATCAATTTTCTTCCATTTCTTGTATTATTCATATTCCTTTTCTTGTGTCTTCGCCCAAGCGTGAAAGATCTGACGCATTAATATAATAACAGTATATTATAAGTATCTCGATCAATTTTCTGATCTAATGAGCGTAGAGTAACGCAATGACACCGGGATGCGAATCAACGCGGTCGACGAGTTGCACACGAGTGAGTTTACAACGTCGCCGCATACTTGCGTGTATAATTGTACCTCCGAGGCAATAGCTGTCGCGCCGATATTATGCAACCTGTGGGAACGGGCGTGTGGCTCCGTTTATCGTCGATCGTCCCGTAGTCACCGGATCCTGCCATATATAGGATCTCGTTCTCGCACAAAGCAGCACCGGGAGAACATTAGAGCAGCGAGCTCTCGAGAGCTCCCTCCAGATATTATTTGCCAACTGGAATGTCACACGATAGGACGTTTTGCCCATACGTGGAGCAAGTCTACGCGAGCACTCTTGCATTCGAAGTATTTGTCGAAGTATTTGATACACCCGTTCTAATAATGTCGTTCCAAGTTTCTCTTAAGCAGATGCTGCGAACTGCTTAAGAATCGTGCTTAATCCTTTGCGATTCTATGTTGCTATAGGTAGCCTATTTTTTAATTCTTCTAAGCATTCGAATTATATCATTGTATTGCTATATATATGTATATAATTACAATTGACAAATTATACTTTTTAGAATCTCCATAAATTCTTTGAATCGTAGACTAGTTGATTATAGATGTGAAAGACGAAATGCTTGATCTTTACTCGTTTGCGAAAAATAATTTGGAGATACTTTTTGTTTTAGAAAATGTGCATTTTAAAATTTAATATAAATTTGCGCTGAAATTTACTTTCTTTTCCGTCAATTTTTGTTTCATGCAATTATATAATATCTTTGATCTACGCTTCCTCCTTCCTATAATAGTGTCCGTTTTATCTCACGTTTCGATCGGATGGTTTCTTATCAGGATAATAAGGTATACTTAGATTTCGCTATGAATAGCCTGCGGAACATTATTAATTAACGCGTTAACTTTTGTATTCCGTATAACGCGATCGAAGCGGCAGAATTTACATAAAACGAATTGCAATTCAGACTGCACGCAAATCCGAGCATCAGGTGCCGCGCCGTTGTTTTCGCAAAACAAGTTTAAGACACGAAAGACGTGATAACACTCAGGTTGGTAAGTCGACTTCCCTGTCGATTATTATTTCTTTCGGAAGCGTTTGTACCTTATAATCGTTTATAACACGCCACTTTATTTGTGCCGTCTATCGAATTACGCACGATCGGAATTGCGTTCACTCTCCATGGCATGGACTGTCATCATCATCATCCGACCGCGATATCCCACTGACCCGAAATGTAAATTGCGTATTGCATTCAAATCGAATTTGCATAACGGCGCACGCATCGCACAAGGCTGGTCTCACAAGAGCGACGATGAATCGTCACACGGACGTACTATAAAAAACAAAACAAAAAACGTAATTTCGCATGAAGAAACTACCATTTAGCATCCTACTGTAATCATGGTACTGCAATAACTGCATCAGAGGTGACATTAAAAAGGCATTTCTCGCGGACAGCCGCTTCTCGCGAGTGACTTTCCGAGCGAGTCCGTTTGTAGCAGTTTCATTAATGACCGATTCAATTGTCAACGGCGACGGAATCCGGAGAACTCTGCGCCACGTAATTAGAGTGACAAATGAGCCGCCGTGTGGTGCCAGTGCGAGGAACATGCGACTCGTCGTTCTCTCGGCGCGGACATCCCAGAGGAGTGTTCGTCCGTCGCATTGTCGACGACGTTCAACACGAAGGTTGAGATACATGGAAACTGGAGGAGAGGCCACACCACCTTCGCGAGCTAGTCACTCCTCCGTCTTCACGGAGATTAATGGTAGAAGATGGTATGCAACGGGAGAGGAAAGGAGAAAGAAAAACGGGCCCTCTGTTCTATCCGATCACCAAAGGTAGGGCTCGTTCAACTCACGAGTTTGCATCTCTGGCGACGATATATTCTCTTTTGATGCCGATGCCGTTTCTTGACTTAGGCATAACGACTGTTGTTATGCCATGAAACACATAAGCGCATATTATACCGGACGATTCACGAGTGAACGTCGTCGTTTCAACTGATAAAACATCATTTACATTTAAAAAGTCTGGTAATAGCAACCAAAAATATTGAGTAAAATAATTTCAATCAAATGTTCAGTTAATATACCCAAAAATAATTTTACTTTTCTAAATATTTATATAGTAAGTATTAAATGATTAGTTATGTTTATTATTATGTTTGGTAATACTTATTAAATAGAAAAAAAAATATTAAAATTATTTTTGGTTATATTAATCAAACACTTGGTTGAAATTATTTCATTCAACATTTGATAACTATTATCAGACTCTTTTTTCAATGTACAACAAAATACTTTGTAATATTTTCAAAGAAAAATTGCTTTCTCTTGTTATTATAGAAACGACAAATTTTCACAATCTCGTAATAAATACAGATAAAAAAAAACAGTAGGTTCCAAATTTTATTTTCTTGTCTTTTACAGATAATGTTATCTCGTTTTAGAAAACAGTTCACATTTACAGAATTTGTGATCAAGATGTAGGTAATTTTTGTGCTTTAAACGCATCTTTCTTTCTCTCTTTCGAGTATTAATATTTAACGAACGATGTAAACTGGTATACTATACTATCCCAGCAAACGCGTAAACCGATTAAGTGAACCAATCTGCCGTTTATTTCATCGTGCACTTGCTGACGATTCTCGCGAAGAAATTGTCCCAGCGGATGTGAAATACAATGATCTCGCCTTGTGAAATCATTACGAACTACCGTGCGTTTATAAAGATATAATTTACGTGAATTCTGCATGCGGCTTTTACATGCATTGCTTTTCGTTCCGGCAGATTATTGAGCATCGCGATTATTGCTAATAACTGCGGGTTGGTTAATTATTCTTGTAGGCATAAATGTCGACATCGTTTAAATACGTAATGACGTAAAAGAGAGAGCAGTTACAGAGGGAGACGCACAATCGATTAAACACGATCAAGCGAGAAAAATCCAGGGCAATTAAGCAGCGAGCAAATCTCGAGCAATTAACGAGTTGCCTGAATGATAAGACTGTTGATTACAGTTATATACATGTCATTCTAAACAAGTTTATGGCACTTTCTATTTGCCCCCGTAATAAATTCTTCGGAGAAGATTATGTGATGCATCATTGCTATGATGATAAATTACTTAATTATTAGTTAGTGACAAGTAAAAGATCGAATTTATGGTAATTATCGCAACGCGTGATATCGTGTCAAAATGTATAATTATTATTGAAAGATAGATAATTTATTACTCTTTTATGAATCTGTTTTTATGTCAGTAAAGTTAATGACGCCTGAAACAGGATCAAAAATAATAATTTTCCGGATCGTAAATGCAACGGCGAGAGAAGTAACGAGACAATTGGAGATACGATTTCTTGGAATATTCATGACGTGATAGCTTGTTAACGATTCAACGTGAATCAAAGTATATGATCGTGTCTAGAGAAGAAGAAGAAGAAGAGGGTGGGCTCTCACGTGTATGCCAATTTATGCATACTTGGCCGGACAACACCCACATTGCTTCGTGAGCATCTAGATGCATCGGAGAGCCATCGATTGGCGCGACGAGGGCTTCGGATTTCTATGAGACACAACATTGAATCTTACAAAATGAAATTTTTTAAATAGTAAAACAATTCTCATCTATCTCACATCTATTTGTTCCATTTTGTTTCTTCAAAATAGAATAATAATAGGAAAATTGCAGAAATGAAGTAGCTGTTACCCAGTGAGAAATGACAAAAGAATCGATGTCGAATCGACGTCAAAATTCCATTGTTATTCCTCACTGGGTATTTTGTGAGTTGATAAAATAAAATGGATGAATTTACCATGCAGGGTGTATCTTAAAAAACGCTCACGAACAATATATAGCGTTATTCCTGATAAAAAAACTGAGTCTAAAACTTGTAAACTATTTTGCAATTTTCGCAAAAGTTAACGAAATATTAATTTCTAAAGAAATCACTTATATTCTTGTAGTTTTGCTTTAGATTAAATTTAGTCTATAACTTTATGATGATCTCCAATGGGAATAAGATCTCGAAAAGGGTATAGTGCCGAAATTACATCGTTTTGGATCGAGAAGGATGCACGTTTCGCCATTCCTTTTCGTTTTACAGCTCTTTCTGGAATTAGCCTGAGCTCGCGCGATACGCGCGTTTGTGTCTGACGTTGTCTGGAGAGCCAGCTATTTTCGTTCCAGACGAATCGTAGACGTCGCGGCATCCCCGGAGAGACATCAGTCGACTAATTTAACTTTAACCCCTTCATACCCTTTCCATTTCCCGTGACGACAATATCCCTCGGTCGTCTTCGTCGGTGAATTTTTGCCTCTTTCGCAGGAAAAGCTCATTCCATCCTACGCTCACGATCCGTCGACATTCTCCCGTCTAGACTTGCAGTGACTTACATAGAAAACAGCCAAAATCGCGCATGTTTCTAACAGCTCTAAATATTCCGTCGAATTTCTTCCGTCGAACATTAGCAAAAATTAAATATTGTTATTGCGTGCTAATTGTTTTTTATAATTTATACATCCCAATAATCTTAAAATCCTATTAAAACAGATCATCGTATACTTATTTAAACAAAAAGATATTCAGTTTTATATACACATACGTATATTATCATTACAATACTTTATAATGTGGACCTGGAGATATGATACATAATTAAAAAATCTCACATATAATCTTAGCATTAAACACTCCTTGGCATGCAATGCCAGAGCACTGCAGGTGTTAACAGGAATGCGAGAAGATTCTATACAAGAGATTTTACATAATTAGACACGCGCGTAGCAACGAGTACTATGTTCTTTCAACACTGTTTCACACTGTGCCCCGTTAACTTCATTTACATGTGCGACAAGCGCTGCAGATATGACGGCATTCTAGTTGCAGTGCATCGTTCTGTGAATACACCGTTACTCCTAATTGTGAGTCGACTATCTCGACTTACCTCGGTGCCGTCGCTCTCCAAACGCAACGCATGTTCCGGCCAGCTCTACTCTTTCTCGTTGCCAATAACTCAAAACTTCGATACTTACGGCGCCGCCCTTCGAACTTTTATGCGTCTGTAAACTTTCGCAACAACCGTGTGCAGCTTTAAGACTTTAACGCTTCAGCATGGAGATTTTAACGCACGAGACTGATAAAGATGAAAAAATATAGTGGCATCGTGCCACTCGTGATAATTCAGTTATACAGGGCGTGCGATAAGGCGCAAAATTGAAGTTATGAGAGTATAAATAAAAACGGTGGTACAGTGCAGATGAAAAAAAAAAGAAATAAATTATTAAAGATAGATAGAGGCAATAAGAGGCGAAGTATATATGATTAAATAATTTCAGAGAACATCATCGATTATAAATTGAATTCACGATTTAAATATTTCTGTTTCTTAAAATCTTAAATTAAAATTTTAAACATTTACGTTCTTTAACATTAACGTTCACGCCAATTGTTTCTTCTATGTTAAATGAGAAAATTAAACTTTTTATTTAAAAAAAAAGTTCAATTTAATCCTATCAATACATAAATTTGTACAATGAGTGAGATAATTGAGCGTCAAACTATGTTTTCAATGTCATTATCCAATCTGAAATCCCATCTGCTAAAAGATAGATGTGAAAATAAGTTTTTAAAAATTCTGTTTTAAAATTCCGTTGTACATCAGTTTGGATTCTCTGATAATCAGTATTATAACAGAAGACGTGACAAGTGATTTCAATATTTAAACAATTTTGTGTTATTAGATATATATTTTATTTAAGAGTCATGAAGAAATAAACATACAATTAGACTAGATCCTCCATATTATTTCAGGATTAAATTTTATAGTATTTATTCTTTCTTTTCTTTTAAATTAATAATTATGTGTGTTTATTAAAATCTAGATTATAATTAAATATTTTGTCACTAAAAATGCACAAAATGTAACGAAAATTTGTGTTATATTAATTAAGAGTACGTAAAATTTATCGATAACAATACTGGTATCATTCCATAGCGATAACATTGTAAGGTTAAATACGTTCATGCTTCTCACGATTTAAAGATAACTCCTGTAGTGTACTCGTAAGAACCGTTCGAACTACGTTCGAAATACTTCTCTAATCGCTCGCTAACAATAAATTGAACTGACATTTGCCTTGTTGCAGGAAATGTCCGTGATTCGTCGAGTTAACTGACCTGTCTATTAGCAGTACATTATCGCCGACCCTCTTGTGGCAATAGCCCCACACCGGTATCGCGTTGAAGGTGATGTTAATGGCAGAATACTGAATGGGCGCGTTCGCCATGCCTTCAACACCCTTTCCGCTCACTTGCGTCACGAATTCGCCCTGGAAGTCCGCAGGAAAGTAACAGCCCACCATGAACTGGGGGTCATAACCTTGAAGGACCTCGCTCGTGATTACGGTGCTGTCTAAAAAGAAAAGAATGAATCTTTATTAAAGCTAGTTACGTCAATTGAAATTCTATAAAAGAAGCAATACATTTGCGAGAAAGTCTTTTTAATTTATTATTTTTAATTCTTACATATTATTATTATTTATTTAAAAAAAAAAATCTTCATCGATTTATTATTCTATCATTTTAATCATATAACTTATTATAAACTATAATTTTAAATATTCTTTTGAAATTATCGTAAAAATTATTACAATGCAATGCTTTAAGTTGTAGATAAATTATCTGCAGAAGCACATATTTATTAAAGAAAATTATTGTGAAGAGAATGGACAATTAACTGAGCGAAGTGTAACAAATTCTCGTGAATGGAGAGAGGGCATGGGAACGACCTTAATCGACGGCATAACGGATACTTCAATTAATTTTTATATCATGGATGACCTTCAAACCGGAAATACGAATTCATAACGAGTTTTATACGAACGCTCGAGTAAATAAAAAAATTAATCGTCCGTGACTACAGCTGTATGCAGTCTAATCAACACGTCACAACTGTTTCAAATCGTTCTAGCGGCAAATTGACACTAGATTGTGTTATGCGCATTTCAACATCAACAGATGAAAGATAAACGTAAATTTAAATACCGCATTTACAATCGCACTTTTGATTATCGCAATATTAATGTTCTTTAAGCACAACATGCACACACACACACACACAAAACAATCGCGTTCAATAAATATAATTGTCTCAAAATGTGTTCACAAGACATAAAAAAAATCTCTGAAAGATATTAAATGTTGTATCACAAAACTGTAATCATGGATAGCTAAACGCGTGTTAAATTTTATTCTCCGATTTTTATTTATGTGTTGAAAGAGAGAGAAAGATAGATAGCAACTATGCGGTTTGACAATGCAAAGAGTTGTGACACGCATAACAAATAACTTGGTGCTCTGCCACCCGCATGTCATGCATTCAGCAGCCCGTGAAAGGTCATTAACGTTGCCACTAATTATAAGTGATTCCGAGAAACAGGTGTAATGACAGATGGGATCAACAACGAATCCAAAGAATAATACCTACTATCACTTTCTCCTCTCTACATGTAAAAGATATATAAGTTACATTTAATAAGATAGATACGTCAAAGACACAAGATTTATATTCCAATGTAATTTCTATCATTTGTTCCCAATGAATCTAATTGTAAGATGAAATGAGAATTAAAAATTTATTTATTTACTTCATTTTTTAATATTCGAGTAATTTAAAAGTTTCTCTATCTCGAACAACAAAATGCTTTTAAGCAGCAAAAAGACGTATTTATATTATATTAAGACAATTAATAT
>JAANIC010005219.1:15225-59925 GCA_017607545.1 Acromyrmex charruanus | reverse complement strand
TATATATATATATATATATAAATTTTAAATTTTATTATAATAAAATAATCCATGATGTAAGAAGATAATAATTCATGATGTAGACGTTGCTTTTTACAAATTTTTGATTAGCTGAACGAATTTGACTAGGCATCCTTGAAATTACTGGGCATCCTTGAAATTGTTTTACCTGGTCTTTTTACACCATGAAATAATTGAATTCCAGAACAGTTCGTCTTCTCACGATCTCAGCCTCAAAAACATTCATTCACAAAAGTATGTTTTGCGATGTCTCGCGACGTGTCTAGAGCACACTTGTGTGAAACCCCCACACTACGGAGAACTGATTGAAAAACAGTCGGCGTTATATTTGGAAGTCGAGCAAACCGTGCTGCGGTCAATCGATTGCGGCGGCTTCTCTTTCTTCACCGTCTTTCTCGTTACAATCAATGTTCGCGCAAAAAGTGTCAGGTAAATTACTTCACGCATGATTCGCAACATAATGGAGGCCAAACCGCGCTCAGAACTCTGGCAGTCCGCGCCAGTAACCATTAACGAGGACCATATGCATCTCGTCCTTTATATGATTCGCTGAACCACGAACATCCTCCGGTTCTTCCGATGGACCATATTGTAATAGGTAGCGATTTGAAAACCTTGTCGAAAAGAGAAACGCGAGACTCACGCATATGATGAATAAAATGTATCCATCCCGGTTATTATTGTCCTGCGAACTATAATTAACTTCTTCGCGCTGAACGATATCGCGTCGGCGAGAATATTTCGCGCCCGAGGAAATGCATCACGTAATGCATAAAGCCAGAGATTTGCGCGCGTGCAAAGAGCGATTGGAGCGTGTCGCAAACGCGTAATCAAAGTGACAACGTTTGTCAGAACGTGAAGTAGGTAGAGAATAGAAAGAGCCATTGATTAAATGATTAAACGTTAGTCGACGATGCGTAGGTAGAGCAAGCTTCAACGATGCAAACAAATAACAAACAGCTTCGTATTCCTTATTTAGCTTCAAAGGGGTGTTACTTCATCAGAATTTTTATTTGACATTTTTATATTAAATCATTAATTGATTGACGCGGAGCGAACAGCATAATTCAAAGTGGAATATATTCCGCAACTTTCTTGATTTTAAATTGTAGTGAAACAAATCGAAAGAGCGGCTCTTTAATTATTTTCACGAGCGCGTAGAGTGCGGATGTTATTAATTGACTGATAGATAATTAAAGCCAGTGCAACCGCACGAAAGCCTCGGATGCGCGGGAAAAGAAATAAATGGTATATCGAATAAGAAAAGGTGGCCACGCTTACGTCCCTTTCATTAAGGGCCACAAACGACGGAAGCGGGATCAAGTTTTTCTCACAAACCCTTCCCAGCAACATCCGTAACGCCGTGTATCTTTGTACATACTTGTTATTTCCCGAGGATCTGCGCGATTAATGCACTTGCGACGATTAAGCGGCAATTGAACATTCGTCTCGATCCTTTTACGGTTCTCATCATATCTCGATAAAAGGAGTTCGTTAAAATAAATCTTTTTCAAAAATATTATCCTTCGAAAGATGGATAGACAGATTCATTGCTTGCCTTAATCGATGCATTATATTTTAGCAATATCGGTTAGAGATTTACAAGAAAAGCAAAATTATGTTGAAAATAAAAATTACTGCAAGTAAAATACATCTTTGTCAAGGAACTTCCTCAATAAAATTTCTTCCATATCGTGGAACTCTGTTCGACCGATATATATATATATACATAAAACATTGCTAGCGCAGTAACGCTTGCATATAACATTAATTTATCTTGAAAGCGTAATTTCCGCCTCTAATGGGCGCCATCAATATGACAGTCGGGAGAATAAGGGAGAAAGAAGGGTGAGAAAATCGGTGCGCGCAATCTCGATCGCATTCAATGTCTTCGCATGTTCGAGAGACGTAGCCTCCGGGCGGCGCGCAGCTTCGTTCCTCAGGGTTGCATTCCTCGTGCGCAACCGCCCGGTCGACCAACGACGCGTTGCAATTACTCGAAAGACTTTTTGGTTCCGGTGGGAGGCGTTTCTCTCATTCTTTCTCGCGTGTATGCATTCGTCCGCGCTCCACCTTATCGTTTCCCTTCATCTACATAAAGGACGATCAACTGCCCCTCTTACGTGACCTTCATTCCCTACACCGTTCTGCAACTTTATTCGTTTTCTCTCTCTCTCTCTCTCCTCTTGAAACCATCAAGTCGGTTCTTACGTACTTCATGACGGTACCAGGTGTTCGCGTGCAGCAGCCTCAATACGTTGAGATTACCGATGGACAGTGGGCAATCGATATCCCATTGCTCTCTTTATGAATCTCCAATCTTATCTAAAAACCACGTCGCATTATAATTAACGAACGTGCATCATGCATCGTCTATCATTTCATGACATCCGTGAGAGATATACTTTGAAACACTTGCTTCCTTTTTCAAAAGTGCCAGGAAAGAACTACCATGTGGATATTCGCATAATTTCGAGTAATGATGAGCCATTTCCTTCATAATAATAAATTGTACAGCATCGATAATTAATTAACATTAGAAATCGCTGCAATTTTCTTAGAAAGGTTTCAAATGAGATGTGAGATAAAATTAAATTATATAGTTCTACAAAAGATAATTTCTCCTTTGATTTAGATGTTAATTGTGATATTTTCGATGCGCATGTAATGCTCTCGATTTTCTTATTCAGAAAAGATTATAATATTTTATTTCGATTATTAGATATAATAGATATTCTAAGTATTAACTCGTCATTATCCCCTCTTTTCTTTGATAAGATAAAGTTTATGTAACATGATTTTGTCATCCATATATATTTATCTTTAAAAGATAAATTAATAATAAAATTTTTATTTTTTACGTTAAATAAACGTGTGATATATTATTTATTTCGAATATTTTAATTGATTCAAACTGTAATTTCTTCCTGGTGACGTAGCAAAAGTTTATCAATTTGTAAAACTGTACAACAAAAACTGCTTCAATTATAAGACAATTATAAGACCTGTTCAATTACAAAATGGAGTAGGTATAACTCACTTTCTCGTCGATTCCATTTCCTTTTTCCGTTCATCTTCGTCGTGATTACTCGAGATTTTCTTCAATCTTTCCTTCGGCGCTACGCCTTCCTTTGCTGGGCGATTTAAGTTCCATTTCGCGAATTGATACCAGGTGTTCGCGTCCAGGAGGTTCCTTAATCCGTACCTCCTGGTGAATTCTTAATGAGAGCAAGAGGCTCGATATGCCGAATGATCATGGTGGAAATTAGAGGCTTGCGTCTAGAAAAGATGGGGACGCAACCATACATTATTTTAAAGAAGGGCTTGTCCCTCCGTTTTAACTCCACCTTTATTAGCGATACTTCGAACCAAACATTCGCAAAAGAGACTTTCTTTTCTAACTACATTCCCTTCAAATAATCAGAAATTTATTCTGATCATCATATCCTCTATTATTAAAAAGTTTTATTATCCTATTAGCAACAAGTAACGACTACAAGCTACTGAGTTATTATACTCGTATAAGAATACAGAAGAATATAATTACGCCAAGGTTTCTATACACAGCAATAATTTGTTTGAATCCAAATAAAATGCATCTCGAATGGATGTCGCGAGTCATAAATTTATTCATAACGTGTTCACGTTCAAGGATTGAAGATCAACGACTAGAAGATTAAAAGGTTTACGCTGGGAAATTATCGATTTTTTTCCGTATCGCTGAATCAATTGCGATCGTCGGATCAACGCAAAAACGGCGATTTCACGATCATTCATCATGTATTGAACGATAAATTGACGGTCTTAAACGGGCGGCCTTAAACCTCTCGCATAATAGAAATCGACGAGGCTGGATTATGAAATATCGATGATCGTTGAATCTCACCTTTTGCGCGCGAATCGGTAGTACCATTTTCACGGTGTTTCAATCGACGTCCAAGCTCGATCCTATCACGAGATTTGCGTTTCGAACTCTCGACTCGGCTTGGCACAGAAAGAGAGAGAACGGTCTTTAAATTGCCCGTAAGATCTGCCGGAGGATCGCTTGCACTTTCCATTAGATAGGGAGGTCAGACTTCAAAACCGTGCGAAAGGTGTGGCCCGGTATATCGAGTGCGCACCACTGCAGCGTTGCGGCTAAAATTGTTTAATAATGACTCGAAATGCGAGGTGTGCATATTTATATATCCGTATCGTTGCTCTCACAATTTCACGATGATTTATCACAGCTAGAGTCTATCATTTCTAATGGCGTAATGATCGAAAGGCTCACGGCGATGATACGCTAATTGTAAGTCATATGATGGAAAGTTGTATGAAACTGTGTTACGTTGAATTTATTTAGAAATGTGATTATATCAAAACTTCCGTATCCCTTTACGTAAATAGAATTAAAAATTAAGCTAAAATATGACAAAGTAGAATTTGTCTTACCTTAATTAATTTAATTATAATTTTTATAGGTATTAGAAATTTTATAAAAATATTTCATAAAAATAAATTGTTCTCTATGATATTATAAATTATAACTTAATAAATAATAACGTTATAAACTAGCGTACATTCACGTTTTGCATTATTTCAAAATAATTTATAAATATTTGTTTCAGATTATAATAAAACAATTTAAGTTTGCAAAATAGAGCACATTTTTTTCATTATAAGAAAATGCAAAATAACAAGATTTCTATTCTGCGTTATCATTAAGTACTCTATATGCTTCCATACTATAGTAGAAAACAACTTGTATTTGCATAGCATTGGAAAGAAGATTATAGTAAAATGATGCGGGGATCAGGTCGCGTTTTACTCCCACGTTTCGTTATCCGCGGTTGAAAAAAGGTACACAAGAAGAAGGTAAAAGAAGATGGGTTCTGCTTAACTTAACTCTTTCTCTCTCTCTCTCTCTCTCTCTCTCTCTCTTTCTCGGCGACACAGCTTCGATAAATCCCAGGGCGCCGCCGGTTCCGCTGCATAATCGCGACCAGAGGGACGAGAAGGGCACGTTCGGGCTAGGCTGGTACTCGCGCCGACTGGGGACTTCAAAGCCGTGCGAAAGGTGTGGCACGCGGTGCGGCACGGGGTCCCAGAGTTATGAGGTTCTCTCGTGGTTCTCAGGAACCCGAGACCACCGAGTTCGGTCGTACATAATGCACGGAGGAACGAGGAACGCGCGCGACGAGTAGGGACGAGCAGGCGAGTAAGCGAACGCGCGAACGAAAGAGGCTGGGCGTACGTACGCCTTTTCTATTCTCTTCTTTCTCTTCTTCTTCTTCGTCTTCGTCTTCTTCCTGTCCAGACTCTCACACCCAAAGCCTCCTCCCACATACCTGTCCCTGTTTGTCTTGCCAACAACCGCTCGTCGATCAGCTGTATTTCGAGAACGCGAGAGCCCCTCTTACAGCTGCTGGTTGGAACATGAGGAGTTCTAAGCGTAATCTCTCGTTCGAACTGACCCGAGAGACGCTGAGAGACGTGTTCATCTTTGTGCCTTGGAAATCGGATCATGATTGATTTAACGGTCCACGCTTTTCACGTCATCGTTTGAACTTGGTTATCGTTTCGATTAAATTCGTCGGTAAATATTTAACAGCTGCAAATGCGTTTTATATTGCGTATACACACGATGGAAAGATAAAATTATCAAGGATCACTTTCAAGAAGGCGCCACTTGAAAAAGAGTCTGATCGCATTAATTGAAATTCTGATTGAAAATAGACAAATTAAAATTTTCTGGTTGAATCTGTTATAATATTAGTTGAGACCAGAATTCTAGTAACTAGATTGACATGATGATAATTGTTTGGTTTGTCCATTTTCAACCGGAAATTTTTCTTAGTGCAGTTTTCTTATCTTGCGAGTTGTAGTTTTAATTTCTGTATATAATTGGCAAATTTGAAATAATTTTCTGCAATTGCGAGACGCAAATCCGTATTAAACGATGTTGCACGAGCATAATTCATTCGTTTCTTATCAAATAATCAGAGCTGACATAATAAAACTGTATAGTGAAAAATTTGTCTGATTAACATCGTTTAGTAACGTAAATGCGTATTCCCAGATTGTCATGCAAACATGCGCGCGACAGGTTTTATTATGTCTGGGAGATTTCCTATCGGCGGACTATCAAGGAAGGAAGAAGTCGAGGGCTGGCGTCGAGACGATAAATCTCGCATCTGTGCAGCCGGATGACATCAGCGTCGCGGTTATCTCGACTATATAAGAATGTGCGAGTGCGAAATCTACGAAGCATCGAGTCTCATGTTGGTTGGTCACCTGAGATTCTTCGTGCTACACCAAGATGAGCGGGATAAGCGCAACGTACGTGCATACCGTAGCAGCGAGATCACTACTGTGATTCGCGACCCGTTAATGGTGAGCCCTGCACGCCTCGTTTACTTAAGAAAGTACGTGAATCCAGGTACAGTTACTGATCACCGACGTCAGTGTAAGGTACGGGAAAATACTCCCGAGCATGAAGAATTAGAAAATAAAGTGTTGTATTGCGCATGATATGGCGGCACAACCAACCAATAAAAGATCGGCTCTAATCGTTAATCAATCTTAAATGCTAATCAATCCTTAATACTCTTTTAAATACTTTTTTGAAGTTGTTCATTACAATATGTCAAATATAAAAATAAAAAATTGAAAAAATATAATCAAACCATCGAACGTCATTCATTACCAAAATGCGCAGACGCCATTATTTTGTTATTGCGTTATTGTGTATATATGTACATCTTCGGAAATACAACATTGTCTAATTCCACCATGCTCACGAGATTTCTGGATACGGCTATGATCGGTATCTAAAGTGATTATTTCGAATCTGTCATCATTAAAGAGAGGAGTTTGCGACATATCAGGATATAAATCACGTAACTTCTCTTGAAATACCTTAGCAGATTTCGTGTTTAACAAGATAAAATTGTAAGATAAAATTGAAAGTCTAGAGCCGTGAAGTTGGTATCTCCTGCGCCCACTTTGTAGTTAAAGGAAACGTTTAATGTAACTCAATGCTTACACGCAAAGTTAAACTTCGCAAATTTCGATAATAATTGCATTCGTGATTTACGTTGTTTCTCGATAAAACAGGATGATGGACGTACTATAAAAAAAAAAAACCTCCAAAATCGCGCAAAACGACTGGAACTAGTTTTCGAGCACGCTATTTGAAGTCGAAGGGATCTTCGCCCTCACGAGGCGGAGTAATTCGTGCATACATAATTCAAGCACATTTTTATTCGCCCAAGTAGTTCGTAAAGAAACGCGGTTATATGGGCGTGGAACGAGAGGAGACGGTATGAATAATTGAAGTCAATGCAAAGGGGAGAAAGGGAGGACTCTTCTCGCATTTTGCGGTTATCATTCAGGAGAAATGCTAAAGAGATCTACCAGCCGGTTAGTCACTCCCGTGTTAGTCACCTGACGAGTCCATATCGGAACTCTGACAGATAAAGAGTTATGCATATGCACATGAAAATACAGCGCGTTCCGAAATTAATTCCTAGTCTCGTGGAGATTATCAAGAAATTATATTAAATTTCCATTTAAACTACAATTTAAGTAACGTATACCATATAATTTAAGTACATAATCATAATGTAAAGAAAGTTTGATTTTATTTAATCTTAATATATCGAAAAGATTTAATTTTAAATAAAAGTTGTAGATAATATTGAGAAAAAAGTTCAAAAAGGACAGAGAGAAAATATTTTATGTAATTGTTCTATTTTTGTTATATTTCTAAAGATATTTTTAAAAGCTTAAAATCTTCGTTTTATCCTCGCCAAACATTTAGTCTGCGAATTAATGCTTTTGCAACAATCTGTACAATTCGCGTGCCTGCAGCCAACCATATACAAAAGAATCTCGAGTCAGTGTTGCATGCCTGTTTACAAGGAGAGTCGCCCGAGTAAACCGATACCGGGCTGATAGAGAGGAACTCGAACATAAACTGCGTTACAAGCAAAAATAAATTGAAAGTAAGTGTGAGCGAGAGAGAAGAAAAGAGACCAAGGAACCGCCGATCGGAAGAAGCTCTTAATCAATCGTGCACACAGACCTCGTATCAAAATTCAATAAATTACGATAATAATAACAAGTACTGTGTATTAACATTAGCATGAATGCATCTTCCAATGCCCCTCTTCGAATTGAACGGAAAATCTCTCTTTCTCCACATAATCTCAATTTTGTTTTACAATAACTGATAATTATACAATATTTTATTTCTGATGTGTTTCTTGCTATCATTATATAGAATTGCGCAGATCTTAACTTCTCAAAAAATTATAATAACATCCAAATGCACTTTTATCTTCAGTGCAATGGCGATTTCTTCTAAATTGTTAAAAATATTTCATTACAGTCTTTACCGAGAAGGGATCAAATCTGTGACAACAACCTGGAACAAACTCGGGAATTTCATATCGAGAAGTGCTGAGCTTGAACTGACGCGTGGTCGGTCAACATGAATTATAAATCTCGCCTTCTACGCTCGCGTCAGAATTCATCCCATGCTGTTAGGTCGACGAGGTTGTCGCGTCGGCCTCGCCTTGCGTGACCAGAACGGCATCGCAGATGCTGCTACCTTCTGCGGTACATAAACGAGCCCTTGAACGCGATAATGGGCTCCTCCATACGCAGCTGGAGAGATGCACCGTGGTCGAAATAAATTATTCCTTACTCATCGCGCCCGCCTTGTCGATGAATGACAGATGGATGCAGCGTACGGCGGCCTCGTTCATCTGTCACTTCAATTGCAATTCAACAAGAGGGCGACATATATTTCAATCGCATTTTATGTTCTACTGTTCACGTCACTCAACATAATAGTGACAGTTAGATTTGTTGTTAATAACCTACGTCTTACGTTTATGAATGTTTCCTATAATAATGATATTGGTCTCTTCTAGTCTACAAAATATTATTTAATCTTTAGAGGGCAAGGATCTATTTTCTAAATCTTTTTTAAAGCGTTTCGTTGAATAAGATTTGTTATTTCGTTACATTCCTTGCCTGATACTGTTTCAGCACTACTATAGTGACTGTCCTTGTTAATAATCGAATCAAGTCTTTTTATCGCGAGGTTCGAATAGAGTAAGGTGATAGAATTTCGAACAAGTTCTAAACGAAATAGATTCGAATTCAATTTAGAGTTTCATCATCCTGATCTCATTGTGTGCGAGGGAGGACTGCTAAAAGTATATATCACCAAACAGGAAAAATCTAATTTGAATCTGGAAAATGGGATTCAAATCTTAGGTTTGTTCGCGTCGCATGCTTCAACATGCTCCAATATGTTCCATAGTTCCTCCTCACTCTAATGAGCACATTGAAGTCAGTAGGAGCTATGATAGGAGCATATTGGAGCATATTGGAGCATGCAATGCGAACAAACCTCTAATTTCGTTCAGAACTGTATCATGTTCGAAACTGAACCACCTTACATGCCGAAACATATGCGGCATGAGAAACTCCGAGTGCGTGCGACATGTGATTAAAGACCGGTACCAGATCATGGACCGCGGAATGGCAACCAGCAAATTACGGCGAGGTAAATTCTCACGAGAGGTGCACGCCTCTCCTCTCACTCTCACTCTCACACTCTCTCCTTCTCTCTCTCTTTCTTTCTGTCGTCCTTTCGAGCGTAAATGCGCAAACAGCATAAGAAAGTAACGGCGCTATTATCTGCTTAAAACCACACGCGGATCGCTTATGCCGGGCACTAACACCTTCGTCACGCTATCTCGACGCTCTTATTTAAAGATACATAAGTACGAGAGAGAGAACGAACGGTATATTCATGTTCTACCTATTGTACAAGCTCACGTACGGCGCAACAGATATTCGCTATCTCTCCGCTGGAAAACGAGCGTTTCCGGTGACGACGACGGTGGCGGTGGCGAAGGAGGTGCCTCGCCTTTCTCGTTCCGCGTCCTCTGTTTATCAAACCATGGGAAACGTAACCTCGCGTAGGTATCTCACTTTCCTTCCTCACGAAGGAACGCGGGCAGGCGCGTCACCGGGTTTAAGGACCTTTGCGCGACGCCCGCTCTTTAAAGAGAAAGAAAGGCAAAGAGAGGGTGATCGTGCTTTCTTCGGAAAAATTATGTCGTATATAAATGTTATAGTCGCGAAACTTGTTTTGTCAGAAAATATAAAAACGATCGACACAAAAATCAATATTATAAATCAAGATTATTATAATGTTATATCCTTATGGATCTTTTTGTATAAAATTTATTCAAAGATAGGAGTAGTGATTGCTCTCTTTCCCAGATCGTAGCTATGTATCTCATTGAATAATTCTTTCGCAAGAGATAGATTGCATGAAGCGTTATGTCAATGAATGTAAGAGGATAAGAGAAATTATGGATTTAAATTTGAATAGGGAGATAATAGAGAATAAGTTATGGAATGAAGATATATATATATAGATATTACAGGAAGGTAATATTCTAAGGAAATTATGGAAAGAGATAGCTAAGGAATTGAAGAGAGAAAAAGAAGGATGAGTAAGGATTTAGATAAAATAATTATTAATGTATTATTAGAAAAGATATACGAGATTACAAGAACATAAGAAAAAGATTAATATTTTTATATAGAAATTGTGTAATTGTTGATAGTATAAATTAGCGTAAAAAAGGAGTAGAGTTAAAAAGATGGTGATATATAGGATAAGAAACATTGCAGGCATAGGTTTAAATAAAAGAAATGTATTGAAAGTGGATTCCAGTTAGCCAATGAAATATAGATGAAAGTGTGTGATTAAGTAAAACTGTAAACTAAATCCCTTCTTGTAATAGCATGTAAGCTAAAGTAATAAATCTTCTTCACAAGTTTGTAGTTACGACTGTTACACGGTACCGTTAAAAACCGACGATGACATTTCCTACCGCCTTAATCCAAGGTAATTTGCGTTGCGGAAGCTGACACAATGCGCAAATTGCACCGCTAAGAGCGCGATGTAGACAGAACGATTGCGAATTCAGAAGAGCCGCATTTTACGCGGGTTTCTGCGAAAGCTAATAGTCCATCATCTTATCCAGTCATCAGATCGAGTGTGCCGCAAAGGTATACTCGTGTGGTATCGTGGAAAAAAGAGTGACGGTGTACACTCGCGCGAGAGAGGATAAGGTCTCCAACACGCCGCGAGCGAGCTTCGGTTTCTACTCGGCCGCTTCTCGCCCACTCGCGCGAGATCTTTAGAAGGCGGAAGCGAGCTATTAGCAAGTTCCCAGCATCTTGTTCCACCGCGATCACGTGTTTCTTCGTAATCGCCCCCGAGATTTATTTTCATTCTTTTGGCGATCAACCGGTGCTGACCGAGAGGTACGATAACGCGCCGGGATTTCTGAAAGTGGATCGTGCGATCGCGCGCCGTTTAATTCGCACCGATTCGTCCCGGTTGGCTTTTTTCTTCGGTCGAGTCTCATTTCCTGTCGTCTGTTGAGAATTCCAAGAGCGGAAGAGAGATGACAAAGATGAAGAACCGCGTATTCACGATGTGAGCGCGGAACTCTGATTATTCTCTAAAATTTTCATTTATTATTTATTGGTTGAATTTTATTCTCTGCAGTATTTCTTGATTTTAATGAGTTTATAGTCTCGCAAGTTTTAAGGAGTACACAGGAAACTATAAAGATAGAATATGTCAGATAAATCAGTCTGACTTTGTAATTAACATATTCGCTGTTATGCGGGTTATTTACTTGCACAGTATTTTTACAGATTAAAGGCTTGGAGAACCGATTTTCCCATCTATAAGATATTTTTTTACAAAATACGCTTTCACAAACTCCAAATATTATAATTTTTTAGAAATACGATTGCTTTTAAGTAGATCGATAATCAAAACGGAATTGTAGTAGGAATATTAGAAATTATAGGATGTATCAACATATATTATAGAAAATCAGAAAAAGCGGCAGTAATAGATCTATTGGAAAAAGTTGATTAATCCTCTACGAATATCCCTTTTTGCCAAGTCATTATGTTAGTACGCTTGATGCATGACGATTTGTTTCATCATCGCCGCGACATGCGCGAAAGATCAAACGACTCTCGCTTCCGGCCAGCAAGAAATATTTCTTACAATAAAAAAAGGCGAAAGAGTGTGCAGTAGTACCTACTTCATTTCATAATTATGCGATACCATAAAATCGAGATTTACAACCGTAGCAACATGCGCATAATTTACAAATATTGAAATCAGTCTGCCTTATGAATGAACTCCTTTCTAATAAAAAAAACGCGTTCGAAGGAGACAAAGGATTCTTTAGAACGGACTAATAAACATCCAATTTATTTTCGATTATTTTTGAATCAGCGTAATATTAACTTTGTAATTTTATTACGTACAATTATATACAATTATATTACATTATTCATAATTAATTTTTACAGGATACTTGATAGTTATATGCCTTTGCATTCATACCTCCTTTCACCATTTTTTAATGAACATTCCTTTATTCGGTTCATACTCAAGAAACGCTTGAATTTAATAAACGGTACTAGCAATGAAAAAGAGCTTAATTAAAGACGGCTACGGTGTGTAATTAGGGAACCGCGGGAGATCCGTGCGCTCTCGTTTATTGAGTAACTTATTATGGGAAATTAACGGCAGCGAGGCATAGCGCGCGGTTCTACGCTTTCTGAAGATGGTCTACGAGGTGAAAACTAGTGGCGTAGGAGAGAATGGATCTTTTGTTTTTTTCATTCCGATCAATGACCGAGAAGCCGATCTGCGCGAAAGAAATCCTGCTACGCAAAATTTAAAATTTGGGTGCAGCAAAATTTGCCAATTAATATATTCGCCATTAAATATTACTGAAACGCCAAAGAACAAAAAAAAAAGGATATTTGAGAGTCGAAGATCACATTCTTTTCTCACGTCGCTCTTTTGTCGACGATATTCCCATTTGAAGGCTCACTGAACTGTATCGCAAAATACTATCCGGCCATCAGGAATTTTTTTGAGGCGATAAAAATCCTTGATCACTGTCGTGTATCAAGGGAATCACCACGATCCGCATCCGGTGGTCCAGAAGCCGTCCCACTTCGTCTTCCGCCCGTCGTTTCGCCGCGTTTTTCGAGGTCGGTGAGCTTGCAAAAAGTGACCTTCCCCGATCTTGCCAGCATCCTTCATTGAGTTTCGTTCTCATCAACTAGAATCGGTCGGGCTTTATACGCCATATGGCACAAAGAAACACCGTGCTCATGGGCGTCCACCGAAAAGAACCTATTTGTCACCTTTTGTCATAATTATCTTCATAATGAAAAATGGATTTTTCTAATAACAGTTTTCTTTTATTACAAATTGCTTTATTATGAATAAATAGTTTTAAGTTCTCGAGTCTCTCATCGATCAATACTTCATGTACTCTTTTTTTACTCTACGCGTAGAATATAAGATTATATATGTAATTTTTATTTTACATTGAAAAGATGATTCAAGGGTATAAGATCTATATTTCTCCTAGTAAAATAAATAAAAATAGAATTAAATGGCTATAATTAAGAAAGCAAGGCAGGCACAAGTTATAGGACTAATTTAAAGAGCAATTTGCTGCCATGTACATAATGAACGAAATTTCTTTGCTTCTCGTAAATTCATCTGTTCACATTAATTAAGAGCAAATCATATTTTGTATATATCGCGGAATATTACACACTGATGCAAAAACCTTTAGGCGATAGAATAAAAATTATCCGGGGCGCCCATGGTTTTCTTGCCGGTGCTCCTTCCGTTGGGTCATCAACGTTAATACGAAGCAACCGTTGGCAGATGCCTGATTCCCTCTTTACACAATTTTTTTCTCCATCTCCACCTCCTCTCGGTTCCTTCTCTCTCCTTGTAATTACCGATCGCCTCTGACGGGATCCAGAATTAAGAGCTTCCGCGGGACAAAGCACAGGTATTACGACGGTTTGCGCTTCCACGAACCGATCGTGCCGATCGAGCCCGACGATTATCCGAGCAGTATCGAGCTCGGGAAATCGGACCTCACTTTTGTTGCATTCTCGAGCAATTTAGTCATAACTCTCGCAAATTGCAATGTATTAATGTGCATGAAACTTCCCTCTCGTTATATAAATCCGATAACAGTGCATCGATACGTGTTTCCTAATTTTTTATCCGCACGTAGAAATTATTCATTTATGTAAACATACTGCACGTAATTCTTCGCTTCTTTTCTTTTAAATTCACATCAATCTTTTTATTTTGTACATCATTTGCCTCTTTACGTCTGGTCCAATAAAATAAAATAATTAAGTAATATTATATGTGTACACATTGTTAAGATCGACTTCATAAAATAATTCCTTTACTCAAACGTGATTGTAGAAACATATAATCGATATGTTGCATACAGAGAAGAGTCTGCCACTTTATTATAAAATAAAGTAGCAGACCGGAAACATGACAAAAAGAATCGATTTCTCACGATTGCTTTGGAATATTTGGTCGGCACAAAACAGGAGGAAGAGGGTGAGATACTTCCGACGTCAGCCAACAAAGTTGAAGTTTCATATGACAGTGTGAGACATCGGCTCTTCAAAGGAGAAAAAGAGAGAGAACGAGTTACCACAAAAATCTTCCCGTGGGCCTTTCAATTGGAAGAAAATGAAGCCTCGCCGGAAGTCGGTCAACCTAAAAGACCGTGATCAGCTTGAGAAACGAAACAGGGAGGAAAAGGATCCGCGAGAATAATTCGGTGCCGACCTACCAGAATGTGTGAGTTCACTGGAAACGTAATCCCAAAAATTCGTTTATAATAATATCTTCAAGTATAATATTTTTTTTAATAGAGAACATTGTTCTGGTTTTTTTATTTTTATTATCGCTCACACTCGATATTCATTTATATAAAAAAAAAAATGTGTATTTTTCGCAATAATTTCGCAATAAAAAAATCCATCATTTCACTCGAGATTATTTTCCTTGGCACCAGCTCTCGTGCCAAGCAGAAATCGCATCATCCTCTTGGGCGTGCTCGCGAGGCTCGAGAATGATAGAAAGAACGAAAAGAAAAAAGGAAGAAAGAAGAGCAAAGGGCGAGCGATCGTCTCGCGTGAGTGATTCTTGGATGCGACTCTCGATATCAAGCGTATAGCAACCCGCGCACGCAAAAACGCATTATGCATCGTTGCAAGTACTCTTTGTGCCGCTATCATCGGGGAACACGATACAGTTCCCAAGCCAGCGCGAACCGAACAGTCACGCGCGAAGGCCTTGAGAGCAGCTGGAGGTTTCACCTTGGCATTCTTCGCTGCGATTAGGGTCGCTTAGAAGCCCCGGATGCATTATGGATAGGGTGCATATCTCCGTAGTCAATTAAAGAACGTGCTCGCGCACGAATTACGCACGCATACGAGCGTTATACGCACGTATATTCTCCTTTTCCCGTTCCTCCCTCTTTCCATCTATCTATCTCTTTTTCTGCGTACCTACTCTTCCTCCAGTAATCGCTTCTTCTCGTTCCTTCATTTGCTCCGCTCATCATCGTGCCGTCGTATACCTGCGCTCATTACAGGAAGACGAGCATCTGATGAGAAGGTGCACCGGTGTTCGACGTGATTTCATGGACCAAAGCGGCGAGTCGACAGACCGATTTATGTAAAGACAATCTAGTTGACTGCCGTTTGCGTTTCGCGTGCAATTATTGTGCGACCGAATAATGACTGGTTCTTACAATTGATATTATTTGATGACGAATTCGTGCAACATATATTGTAACTAAATTAAAAAGGACTAAATTAAAAAGTAAATCAGTTATTGATAAGTTCATATTTTATATCTTTATATCGAGATTTGGATGCACTTATGTCTTAACGATTAATATTATTTAACAATTCCACGTAAAACATATGTTTTATCCGAGAAAGACTGAGAATTAAAAAGGAAATCAGCTATCCAAAAATTCATATTCTTATTTTTGTATCAAAGTTGCATTTATATAATTCTTAATTGGAACAAATTGAAATATTAATTTAATATGTCAACCATGTATTTATATCTCATTAAATTGTCGTATTAATTTTGCAAGATCAGAAAATTATAGCTGTCTGAATCACGGAAAATTGTTATCTCATTAACTAAAGTGCTCTGCATATCCTTGCCAAATGGATACCTTCGCAGTGAACCGTTGTAATCATCATATTAATGTGTCCAACGGCACGTGCCATGAATAAGGATCACTCACGAGGGGAGAATCATTCACTTTGCAATGGCAATCGGCCGCGAACGCGAGCAGGATTGTTAGTCTACGATCGGCAAAGTCTTTCTCTAAATATAATCGACCCGTTTCCGGTCGTCGTACACAAGCGGCAGAAGCTGCTAACTATAAATACCTGAGTTCGAGCATGCGTAACCACAGGAAGTTACACGCACGTAGAAATGTAAACGCGTGTAGCAGTTGATGAACAAGTGCACGTGTCGAAAATCGAAATTTCTCTGTGATCGATTTAAATTTCAATCAAACGTTTTGTCATCACAAGAAATAAATAATATGTGACCGTGCAAAGATCATTAAGTACAATAATGTTTCGAGATAAAAATTTTTGAGAATGTATCGTTCTTATGTTTCTTTAGAATAAATTTGTAACAAATGTCAACATCGAATTATTTTACTGTTCTAATCCATAAAGCATTATTTCACATATAAATCTATTTGAGATATTATTTTGCAGAGTACATTTACATTATTCGATTTTTGTATTAAATTTGAGATATTGCTACGCTAATACGACATGCACTTTCATCATTAAAAAATCGCTCTCATTATTACAATTCTAGATCAAGCATGTTAATTTATTGCAAAAGCAATAACACTTTGCAATTATAACACGATCGCGCATTAAATTTTCAAGAAAACAAATAGATAGCATATAGTTTTATTTTTATTTTTAAGAACTATAATGTAAAACGATAAATTATATAAAGATAAATTATATAAATTATATAAAGATCATTGTAAATGTAATTATATCTTTGCTTTATTACAAGAGTGAATTCTCACGATTCGTGATATTTCTAAAAAAATCCACGAAAAATTATTACCACAATTCAAGATAGTGTTCATTATTTCAGCATCCAATTTACATATAAATAATTGGGTAATCGCATTTGTAGCAAAAATAAAAATTTTTATCTCGAAACATTTACACTGAAACATTGCACTTAATTGTCCTGCTGCTCGAAGATTGAGAGCACAACCGTTTATTTTAATTTCATTAATATTCTGAGATAGTTTGTATATGTAATTGTTCCGAACATGTTAATCTATCTCTCGTGCAAAGTAATTCTCACAACGAGCGTAACTCTCAAAACACTGATTGGTATGTATATATACGTATGATTCACGGATTCTTCCGAGTGAATCCTCTGCAATACAGGTGCAACCATTCTGATAAAGAGGAGATGGCTGCTGTACACGCGGTAGGAGACGCAAGTCTGGAAATCCTGTCATGCAAGTTGCTTCTTTCCTGCCTGGAATAAATATGAGCGAATCGCGCTCGCTTTCTTTTTTTTCATTAACATTGCGCCGACGTGCGATCTCGTTAGAGTCTCCGGTAGCTAAAAACACGAAATATGTATCGATATTATCGCCGGACGTCCTGTCATTCCGAGACCATCGACTTTTCGACGTCATTAATTCCTGTCGCTATAGAATTTCTGATCAACAAGACGACGATTCTCAGTATCGTTTAATCGAGACCTGAAGCTACTCTATATCATAAAATTCCCGGATAATTATGAATATCATTATGAACAGCCAGTTTTTATTCAACACACCATTTTCAGATAAATTAATTTATCCACGAAGGTCTCGAGCGTGAGAACGCATATACGATTTCTACATATATATAATTGAGGAAAGAACAATGATGGTAGAGGTTGATCATTTCTATAAATTACTACGATTTCCTGCGACGTGATGCCTAATTGCTAATTAGAAAGAAATCATAGCCAGAGATTTTACGGACATTTATGGCATGTCATGTGGAGAGACGCTGACAAGCGGCGACCGCGATAAACGTCGACGCTACGCCACGCAATACTTACTTATTGTTAGATTATACCAAATAAGTTAATCTTGCTAAGGATTAGAAAGAAGATAAACAGCAAGTTAAACCGAGATTAAAAAGTTAAAGTTTTTAAAATATGTTTTTTAATACTTCAGTATTAGACGCTGAACGGTGCCGGACGTTACCAAGTAAAAAATTTTGACATTTTAGCAATATGCATTTTAGCATATGAAATGCAAACTGAAAAGCATTGGGATCGTAAATAAAAATTAATTTTAACTGGAAATACATAATAATAATTCCAAAATATTCGCCTTTTTTTTAAATATAATTGTACATTGCGATATAATTACATTCTTAAAAAAAAAAAAAAAAAAAAAAAAAAAAGAAGTAGCTAATGCAATTTCAGCTAATCAGAATTAGCTATAGCCAGCAACATTTTTTTCTGTACATTAAAATCATTTAATATCGCTAAAATATCACGTAAAATCTGAATTTCAAAGTATAGAAATAGAATTCTATATTTCATATTATTTATCCGATAATTAACTTCATAAAATTTATTCATAGTGTGATAAACTCGAGGATGCTTCTTTCCTTTTTGTCTTATTTTTTTCCAGTTTTTATCTTTATGTGTTCTTAAATAAGAGGTGTTATAGCAGTAAACTTAGCATCCTCATTTTTTAATGAGATTTAACAAGGAATGACGCATGGATTATTAACTCTTTTTTTTAGCAACCATTTCCGTTACGAGTGCACGCAAAATGAAATAAATTCGGACCGAAAGACTAGCGACCGGTGTAAGAAATATGTCTAAATATAAAGTGCGCGATGAAGGGTTCACTAAACAGCGGAAAGATTGAGGAAAGCCAGCGCGCTTTCGTATCTGTGAAGTTAACACGGCATTTTATTAATTTTCAAAAAATAATGATTGTTCCGGTAGCACTTTCCATTACTCTACTGTTCTTTCAAAAATAACAAAATTTCTGCATTTTTTAATATAAAAAAATCAAAAATAAAGAAATGCCGTGCTAACTTCACATTCCAGCACGGTATAACTTCCTCTAAAGTACCAGATATCATCGAATATTACATCTGTCAAATTCCCGTTTCTTTTAAGCTAGATTGATTGATAAGCTAGATGACGTTCCAGGATGACAAAATTCCAACAATTAATCATTTTTACGCGCTTTCTGCTTTCATGTCAAAAATTATATTGCGACCGTTCGACGCCACGCGCCATCGGAACAGATCCGTCCGAAACTATATTTCAAAATCTCCGAAACATTACCCTAACACGTAGACTTCCAAAAATAGGACTGTGACTGACACGATTAGTTATGAATTACGCACTCTTATTTAAGAACACATAAAGATAAAAACTGGAAAAAAATAAGACAAAAAGAAAAGAAGCATCTTCGAGTTTCATCACAATATGAATAAATCTTATGAAGTTAATTATCGGATAAATAATATGAAATATAGAATTCTATTTCTATACTTTGAAATTCAGATTTTACGTGATATTTTAGCGATATTAAATGATTTTAATGCACAGAAAAAAATGTTGCTGGCTAATGCAATTTCAGCTAATTCTGATTAGCTACTATAGCTTTGAAATTTGCTAATACAAAAGATTTGCTGCTGTAGCTAATATAAGGACGTGATAGCAAAATATGCATGTCTGTTATAGATCATTTATTTAGCAGCATGAAGTTAGTTGTCATCGGATATGTCAGTGTAAAAGAAAATTATCTCTATCACAGCTAAATATGGTTTGCTGAAACTGTACTTGTACTACCAAATTGTCTGCTATACAGAAAACATTTGCTACAATGATCAATAGATCGACATAATAGCAAAATGCTTGTCTGTTACAATGATCATAGTTAGGTTTCACAGCTATTGAAAATTAGACCTTGCAGATACGACGTTAGACATCCGTGTTACGACTGAAATTTAGTTACCACACGCAAATTTTTGCTGCTGCAACTAATCTTTTTTTTCCGTGTGTATATCGTTTTTGAATGATCTTATGTCGTGAGAATATAGATACATGAACGTGCCTAGTCATCTGCTCTTAAACGTAGTCCAATGTATCGCATTTAATTTCGAGAATATTTTATGTTAAATTTCATTCTGATGCAATTAGTAATGCTGGAGCGGCTTCACAGAACTATATGATTCAGACTAGGCGCCATTTGGATCATTGCGAAAGGATATATATTCGCGAAGCCTTCACGGCCAGGAAGGAGGAAGCGACTCGAATACGCGATCTTTGAGAATATGCATCCGGATGTACATTTCTTCCCCCGCATATGGCGAGACGTGTCTGTCAGAAGATATGAAATTTATCAAGCAGCTGGGAAAGGAATAAAAAAGTTGAACAGGCACGACACGAAATGGTCACGCTGCAATTTACACTTTGCCATGCAAGGACACGTTCTGTGGGTGAATAATTATTTGTCTAAAAAAATAAAACAGCAAAGAAGAATTTGGTTATTTCTATTGTATGCAAAATATTTAAAGAATTCAAGATATTCATTACTTTTATATAATTTAATATATAGAAGTTACCACCAATTATATAATATGTATGTAGCAGGGTTGGGAAAGTTACTTCATAAGTAATTTATAAGTTACTTTTTAAGTTACCTTATGTATGCTTATTATAGAAATTAAGTACTAAAAGTAATATAAAATTGAAGCAAATGATAACATAATATAAAATAATATAAAAAATAAAATACTGACACTTATTGTAATCAATTTCTATAATAAAAAATAATTTGTAAAGTAACTATCTCAACACTGATATGTAGTTAAACTATCATTTTCCAGTTTTTACTTTAAGATATTGATTTTATTTGTTTTAATATTTTGAAAGTAAGAAAATTGAAAAATATAAATTGAGATGTAATACGTAAGAGAAAAATTTTTCTAAAACGATTTATGTATTCTTGCTGCAATCATGAGATAACACTATGATCATTATGCAAAAGACTTTCGTCTCGTCTACGTACTTAATATAAATTTTCTATTATTACTCTTATAGGGAATAACCTGTCGTCAAGTTTTCACGTGAATCATCATCCATGCACGAACGAATAGCGTTCCAATGGAACACGTAACGTCTACGAGAAAGTAAAAAAGAATACATTCCAAACACGACACTTTTGTGTCACAAGAAGTATTCTTCTTCAAGGAAAAAAGAAGAAATAAAGAAAAGAGCGTAAAATATTAGACGCCTCATTAATTCTCATCAAATTGGGAATAATAGACATTCCTAATATTTTCGTTAAAAAAAATATTTGAAAATCTGACAGAAAAAGAAATACAGAAATATTTAAAAAATTGTCTTAAAAATTGCTTTCTAATTAGAAGGATAATTAACACAATTAAAATATTTATTATACCTGGTTTTCATAAAATGTTTTTTTAAATTATTTCTCATTGTTGAGACGTATGACATTAAAATATTTTCAACGCCTCGCAAATCAATTTTGATAAAAATTGGTTCAAATTATAAAATGTCAGTGTGCAATTCCTTTTTCGGTAATATGCACTCGTAACTGCCGGTTTCTCAGCGCGAGTGCTGAATGTGCGAATTGGCACTCGCACTCACAAATGTTTCGCCCGAGGCGTGTGAACTGGTTTCCTTTTCTAAGGTGGTCGAAGAATAGGCTGTTGGAATGTGCGGAGGGTGCATGTCGAAAGCGAGACGTTATTGTCCTGACAGAAGCCGGCTTCTGTAACGACATGCCGTTCTTCCTCATTTAGCGGATCTACATAGATCGATCTACGCGAAAGCGAAATGACGCGACGGAAATGATCCGTTCGGTCTCTATCGAGAGTTTCGTAATCTTCTGCGTAGTTAATAACGCGTTTCACAACAACGTGCTCGATAGTCAGTCAAATGAAGATGAAATATTTCGCTCGTTGTTGCTTGTATTGATATAATTCCTTCTATTATTTAAAAGATTCCTTCATAAAAAGGTGAAAAAGCGAAAAGTAATTTCCAGATGTAAGCACAAATCATAGGGATTTGTAACAGAAGTCTAAGATGCTTCCTGCAATCAGGAAGATATAAAACTGCACGTTACAATAAAGATAGTACTAAGACTCGCTTCATGCTCGAAATAATCTTCCGGACATCTCCATGATTTGCAGGTAATTCGAATTATGAATGCAAGATAGAGCCAAGAAACGCTTTCTTACCATGTACGCGGTTAATTAGGGGGCGGTAGCAAGACGTTAAAATGGTATCAATTATATAACTCTGAGATATAATTTTAAAATAAAGGCGTCACAAAGAAAAGAAATTAATTAATTAACGATAAATTAAACGATTGTGTATCGAAATGTAAACTTTTCTGTTACTCTGAAAAAAAATGTTTTGTATGAATATTTTAATTATAACAGTGGCGGTTTCAAACAACTAAATTTTGATTAAAATAATACAATTTTTTAATTAAAAAATAAGAAATATTTTTGTAATTCACATATTGATTAAATTATTATTATTCATACAAAACATTTGTCTCAGTAATAATAAAAATATCATAAAGAATGTTATTCAAAAAGAATCGAATGCCAGTTTTTCTACCAAGATTCGCACTCGTCAATGCCAATCACAATTGCGTTGACACGAGTCAATTTCTTGACAAACTCGTCACGATGCACCGAAGAGACGCCGAGCACCCGAGACGCTCGCTCGTGATTAGTCATCTCGTCAACAGTCGAGAAAAAGAAAAAGGAGAGACTCGAATAGGCTGACGTGACGTGTCCTCCTTCGGTGTGCAGCTTCACGTCCGACAACGTAATCGAGGCGAATGCTAAGAGGCTGGATCGAGGTTGTCAGGTCGTCACACTCGGTGTGGCAGTGCAACAATGACCGGCGGAATGAGCGAAGCGAAGGAGAGCCGACCGGAAGCTCCTTATAATCCGCGAATGCCTGCATTGCTGCGTGCAGCCCGGGGACTCCTGGCATTTAGAACGTTATATAGCGACTAGACGGCACAAAAGTGAAGCCTTGAAATTCGGGGCGGGGATCGCGATCGCCGATGCGAAATAGTCGGCGTGCGTTTCGCCCTGTACATACACCGGATGTCTTTTCAACTGCGAAAACTAAGAGAGCTCGAGCCTAAGAATAGTGGCGGTTGCTTTAACGGCAGGACGTCGCCGGCGTTGTGGAGTTATGTAATACCGAAGTTATAGAGTCCTCGAAAGTTAAATACCGTATTGTCGTGTATAATTTTTCAATAACGTACGCATTTCTGATGAAATAATTGTCGCCGGCGAATAATTGTTATATGTTCCTTAAATAGTAACTTCCATTTGCGTTGACAGCTGAAAGGTATTGGCAGTGATTTGATTTTACAATATTTTCGGCGCCAAGATTTCTCACAGGCAACGTCAAGTCGAGAATAACTTGAATTCTTGTGAACCTTAAGTACGGTACGTTTCGTTGAAACAGATTTTTGCAAGATGTTGAGCTGTTTACGTTTTGCAGAATGGATCGCAAATTACAATGCGATCCTTCTTTGACGCGGCAACATCTGGTGTACCTTCTTGCGGTAGACGCCAAGACTTCTCCATTTGGATCGCGTGCGAGACGCGCCATATACATATATCATATTATGTATCATGTAAAATTCTCTCTCGAGTTTTCGAACGGATGTTCTAAGCTGAGTTTGTCATCCGCACGCCCCAAATAGGAACCTCGCGTGAGCACGAGTAGCTCCTTCAGTCCTGTTCCGACCGCGGGTTCATTAAAGCCGGATTTTCTATGATCCACCGTCATTAGCAATTTTCAAATTTACGAGAGAACAATGAAATGTAGAGAATAGGATTCCTCTCCTCCTCCTCTTCCCCTTCCTCCACAAATACTAGACATTTTTGTGATCCTTACGCCGCTTCTTCGCTTCTCTTTCCTACCGTCTCTCTTCGATCTGATAGGAATGAATTCTGTTTCCGTCGACAATAATATTTAGAAGGCTGTGTTTATTATTGTTATTATAGCGTTGTCCTCTGTTAATATTATCAGGTAAAGGTTATATTCCGGTATACCTTAATAAGCCTTAATTTATGTCCTGTGATTCGTAATTTCCGTTTTTTTGTCTTTCTTTTCTTTTCCCTGTATTCTTTTCGATGCGTATTTGAGATTATATTGAGCTGCTGAAAGTATATATATAAGCCAATACATTTTCGTTGTTTCGTCCTATATCTTCAGTCAAAATTGAAAATAATTTCTTGTTCTTTAAGTATAATGGAAACTTTTTATAAATTATTTCTTCTAACTTTCTTAAAAGTTTTCATTGCGTTATGTATTATCAGATAACAACAAAAGTCCGAAAAATATACAAAGTATAATTCTTTATGTAATATCTTACATTGTGGGAATACGAGTATTCTAATAATTTAATTCTTTGCTCTAAATATATTGTAATACTTCTGATAGAATTTCAAATTTGTGCGTAGGAAGCGTATCTATCTTAATTTTATTTCAATATATTCACTTTAAAGTTTACACAACTACGTGCCATTCGAAATCGTTGGATTCAATGCTGATAATATAATCGGAATTATCCTTCCTTATGTGTATGCATACTTGTAGTGTTTCTCGGTGTATATAAACACGTTCCGGCATCTTTCTCTGTTCCGCAATCTGAGCGTGGAAAGGAAGACCTTTCGTGGTTCGAACCTAGTTAAGGCTATCATTTATTATAATATCTATCCGGTTACGGGTCATGGTTTCGGTTTGTTGGGGGTTTCGTGGTTATTAAGGTTTCACCGTGGAGTCACTTTACGCAAAACCTATTGCGTGTTTCAAACATAATCAGCATATGTAAGAACGTACCGAGAAATACGTGAGCAAAAGATAATGGAAGATTTACTTCCTTTCTATTATTGTCATACACCGCACTTTTTATATTTCCGTTTGCGACATCACGCATTCGATTTTTTCCACGAAAAGATGTCGATAGATGCTTTAGATTTAAAAATATTAAACAACGTATACATAAATCTAATAAAAATAATTAATGATAAGAGAAAGAGCTAATTATTATCACTTATTTAAGAGATTAATAAATTTAACATTTTTTTTACATATTAAAAACTTATTCATTTATTTTATATTCCATTAAGAAAATAATTAGTTTCAAATATATAACTTATGTTTAAACATTTCTGCATTGTGGACTTGAACGAGCAAACTCTTTATGATATTACTAGACAAAAATTTCACACTTGTAAAAACATGAAAGATGACATTGTAATCTTATTAGAAATTTTGATTAATTCTAGAATATATAGTCTTATCAAAATATCATGATGATTACGAAACATCCTATGTATACGTGTAAGAAAGATAATTTCCGATATATTTTTAATAGCACAAATGACCACATTAATATGAAAACAGTGATGTTGGCTATACGAAACGAGACAAGTGAATGAATGAAACACACTATATTCAGAGAAGGACATTATGTGAGGAATGGCACGAGCTTAACGTCCACGAAGTATCACGCACGTTCTACACTCGCACGCGAATACTTACGTATTGTCCAGAATCGCGGACCATGAAAAACCAGTCTCGCAGTAGCTCGTGCCGAACTTTCGAACTCTCGCGTACTCTTTATATTAGCTGTGAATACAGAATGAATTATGCGAGAGATTTTCTACTATTAAATATTCACTTATTATTATATTGAAATTACCGGTATCCTTGTGGGAAGAGAACACTTAAAGGATGCACGTATCACATCTTAAAGCTAAAAATACAAAAATTTCATTATTCTATTATTACGTTTGAGTATAAAATTTGAACACACACTCCTCTTAATGATTCGAAAAATATCTAATTTTTTTACCTTGAATTTTATGTAAAATTACATTTTGCAATACTTATTTGCAAATTTGAGGATGTAGCATTATAAATTAAATCAAATTTTTTTATATATAAAAATACAACTTTAATAAATATTTGTGCAAAAGTTCATTTCGATCCATTTATTTATTTAAAGTTTACTTAAAACTGCCATTATAATACAAAATATTTGTTTGACTAACATTGGCTTTTTTAGCTGATACTTTTAATTGATGTTGTATAGCAAAAATATTTTTAATCAGTTCAGTGAATGTGAATGGGTGGGAAGAAATGCGTCTCAATCGTTTCAGTGACGGCAAGTGAAGAGTTCACTGGCTCCCGAGACATGATGATGAAAACGTCCAATAAATGCGTGCATGGCGTGTACACGGTATAATTTTAATGCATTGTGCGATATTAAGAAGCGAGCAATTTTCTCCCAACGCGATATGGAGAGCCGAGAAATAGGAGAAATCGGAAGTGTGCGTTCTGTGCAGCAGATGTTCGTTCCGCGAATGCTTCTTGATTTCCGTGCACGTCGACATACGCGCACGAGTTTATTGTCGCGCGGAGAGAACAAGGCGCCCTTTTCCCTTTCCCTTTCGCGCCTTGTATACACGCCGGTTCTACCTTCCTTCTTTCTCACGAGGAACCGGACTGGCGTCTCTCTGCTGTCCAGACCCTGAGAGTCTGCGGATTCTATTATGCGGTCGGCCCTACCTCGACGCGACGTTGACTTTCGCCACGAAACTTCGCGCAAGCTAAACAGGAATTTCGAGGGAAGCTTTTCTTCCCGTACGTCAGGACGTTGCGATTTCGTCGGAATGAGATCGTTCTCTCGTAACAACTTCTCGTTCTAGGATCCGTTGTTATGAAATGGTCGAGCGGAAGCGCAACGAACTCACGTGAGCGTGAGCTGTACTTAGAACGCATTGAGGAAGTTAACAGTAAAATAAAATACACGTCTTTTAATCTGCTCGAGCGGTTATTTCGAGAGATGAAAATGCAGTGTGTATGTATTGTATTTAATTTTAAAAGGATATTCAATAATAATTTTAATGCATTGTATAAGAAACTTTTAATATACATCATATTCTAAATTATTAGATGTAAGAATATAATAATTTATGAAAATGTTAGTGTTTCATATTGTATCAATGTTCACAAATTTTGATAAAATAATCAAATAATAAATTTAATAAGCAATATAATTTGATAAAATACATTTAAGAAATTAAAAATGGAAAATAAAAAAATATAGTCGTGATTATAAATCTATTATAGAAATTTATCTCATATCAATTTTTAATAATGACCTTCGTGTCGCTTTTGAGTCATTCTTGAGATCCACTTAACGTCATGTGCCCCAATTTTTGGACAATTGAATTTTCATTGCATTAATATTCTTATAATAACAATAAACACGTGCACGTGATATAGTGGGCAGATCAAAAGCGTAAGAAAAGAATCGAACATCTGCCACGCGCACGCCACTCAATTCTTCTGCTTCGCGATGCAGATGAGGCATAATAATGCCTCGTGCGTGCCACGCGCGTCGCGCAGGAGTAAGACGCGGGGTAGGATCACGCTGAATTATATTCAGAGCGTGCCGAACACGGCTATCTGCGCTTTTACTTGCGCTGGAACGATATAAGGCGTATTTGTATGGCTTTCGCACAGCTGCAGCTGTATCACATCATCGGATACACGGACGTGTTTCCGATTACTTATTTCAGTCGGTAGCTTCCGACAGAAATAGAAATGGCCGATACGCGCCATCGCGTAGGAAGTGAATCATAGTCGATTGATCTCGCGAGGAATCGCGAAGACAGGAGCCTTCACGCATCAACGAGTAGTAAACCTGTATATATATATATATATATATATACACGGGGAAGTGTAATTACGCGTGCGATACGACCCCGATCGACAGTGGCCACCATATATTGTATAATGGGAGTGACTCTCCACGTGGCCATGAGCGCTCGAGCATAGAGACGCGTGCGTGGCCCACTTGCGAAATGCAGGTTCCACACGCATTTCCATGAAACTCATTATATTGTGCAAGCCCCTTAGAAGGATCAACTACGCGCAACCCAATTTCGAAAACTGCGCCGTATCGCACGGTTACGAGAGCTTCCGGTTTGGAACGCGCCGCGAAGAAGCAGAAAGAACATCTGAGATGGTACATCGATATACTATACATGGAGAGACTCCAAAGAATAATATTTATATTTCGTATTTATAAATTCAGTTAAGTGTGAAGTTACTAAAGACATTACTTACAAAATTTTCTAACAAATTATCAATCGTATATTAGTAAAATGTGCATTTCTATTATATCTTACTGTACTTAAACATTTCTAAATATATTCTCTCTCTCTCCTTTTAAGAGACTTTCCGAAACAAAAAGAAGTAAAAAGTACAAAATGAAAATATCCGGGTAAAATTGATTTCTTTTTTAGCGGAATATAATGTCCCAATTTATAGACTTGAATAGACTACTTGCAGCAATTGTAAAGAGTCACATATCTATACTGCAATACATTATCCTATTTTGATCGAGCTTGTATCCTCTTTTGGCTCGACTACTCAGAAAAGCAAACAGACAAAAAGCAAGTCGAGCAGTTGTATGAACAATAAATAACAGAAATTTCGGACGCACTACAAAGGAATGTGAAACCACTATCGTCCACGAAGTAATATTACACTCAACCCTCGAAAGTTTATACAACCCTCGAAACGCGTGTCACGTCATCCCCTCGTTCCTCTACGAGCAAGCAGGTTTCTATCGATTGCTGCGCGAGGGTTTTGGGGGTGATTTAGGCTCCCCATAGTGTCCGAGGCATTAAAGTCTGATGCTCTTTCGGGGGCCGAGCGGATAGGATCGGAGGCTGCGCGCGTTGCACCAGCATAAACTCTCGAAGATGAATGCGTCTGAGGCTCACGCACACCTTCCCGATGTGCGTGATACTCGCTTTTCGCTTCTCAGCCTCCTTGAGTTCGGTGTTTGCTGAATTATTCAATTCTGTTTCATTCTTAAGGACGCTCATTCGTGTATTGGGACTCTTGAGAGACGTGAGACGTTATGATGAGATAAACGAGAATTCATTCTCTTTGCAAACAGTCTTTGTTCCTTCCGATATATATTATTCATAATAGACTTGCAGTATAATTTGGTACAAAGATTTGTTTTAATAACATGATGGAATTATTTCAATCGAAACCAAAGTTTCTGTGTGTCGCATAACATAAAACCAATCACGAAATTATAATACACTGAGAACAAAATAGCCTAAATTTAAATAAATATTTATTTGAATACTGCCAACTAAACATTTACTTACAATGAATTAATATTTTCTTAATAAAAACAAGTGATTGTTAAAACAAATTAATGTTTTTTGTATCAAATAAACATATTTTTATTTAATAAATATTTGATTGGTACTATTGAAATAAATATTTATTGAAATTTAGGATATTTCTTTCTCAGTGTATTAGAATAGAGTAAACACTTAATATAATTGCAGATGGCAACCTTTAGGACAGCGTTTCATTTTTACGATTTTTTCTCTCAACGCGGAAACGTATTGTAATTGATTTTACGCGATCCTCACAGCACACGAACGGACGCGTACCTCTGCGGTTTTCCGCTTACGTTCTGCTCGAAAGTTTCGTTCGGGAATGACAGCAAGCGACGTTGAAGTGTATATCCGTTATTTTCCAAGCGATCGAACATTTGCTCGTCACACGGAACGAACGAGAGAAGAAGGCAGAAATGGGAACCGCCGTAGCAACTGTGGGAAAGTGATGTCGTTGGCTTCGCTATCAGCTGCTCGGGATGCGAAATGGCGAAGCCATTGAATTCCCTGAGACAAAGGGAGCGGCAGCATGGGACGCAACGCGGGATTTGTTTCACGATCGAGCTTAAATTGCTTTGAATCCCCTAGGAGTGAAAGCTAGACCGCGTCAGAACCTTAAAAACTGAATTCAAATCACTATTTTGTATAATCGTTAAATTAAACTAAATTCAGATTATATAAAATGTAATTTGATACAATTTAATAATTTAAAACGATATAGTTTTTAATTTAATATAATTTGATTAAATTTTTTATTTTCATTTTTTATAATTCAATAAACTAATAAAATTTTATTTTAGACTAATTTAATTTAAGTAAACTTTATGCAATTAATCATACATTTTTTTTAAATGATTGGAGAGTTGACCCTAATTGGAGTAAGAAAATTTATAAGAAAATCTAACGTAGTAATCTTGATCTCAAATAGTGTTGTCGTCAAGAAAGACACGCGCCTTCGCACGCAACGAAAATTAATCCTACATCTATGTGTGATTCATATAAGAAATATGAGTAGAGAATGGGCGGGGAAGTAGGACCGATACGTACGTGATTCTACGATCGCATCAGTCGGTGCTACGAGTACAAACAGGTCGGAGGAAATTAACGAGAGTACTGCCGCTCGTAAATTGTGGCACTTAACGATCGATGAGCCAGCGACAAAAACTGACATTCATTGCACGCAACTTTCATTTGCATCGCGAAATTTATTTAATGAAAGACTGCGTCCGTCATAACGTTGCACTTGAACTTAAGTATCTTATCGGCCATGAAGAGAGAGAGAGAGAGAGAGAGAGAGAGAGAGAGAGAGAGAGAGAAGGGGAACTCTTCTAGGAAATAATGATTCGAATAAATCTGCGAGAACTTGTTTCAGTGTAAATGAATTTAATTACAATAGAACCAATGAAACCTATCAATGTCAACTAGTTTTACGTACATATGCTTATGTCAAACATAACGACATAAAATTAAAGAAAGAGACGAGTAAAAGAATTAGCGCTTTAATAAAGTTTTTGTAAGATTTACAAATACCTTTCCATAAATTCCAATTACCATCAGACATTTGATATTGATATCAAAATATAAACTTTGCAATCAAGAAGAAATTGCTTTTTAATATCTTATTATATTTTAAAAAATTTTGGCTAAGAAAAAAATAATCATTCCCTAGTATATGAACATTATAAATTAATTTTAGACTTGCCAATTCATGTAATTTAATCCTTTCAACTTTAAAATATAACTGAAGCCAAATCAATATTAAATCACCTGTTGAATAAAAACAATAAGAGATTGATCGTTTCCTTGATTCAATGTATATTTCATATTCAAAGAATAGATTTTTCCTTTCCGCAATCTATTGACTTGCCGTATAACCAACGAAGCCTGCGGAGCGTAAAAGATACATTTGCATATCAATCCTTCGGCCCACTCGCGATGCAATAACGTACAACGATCTTCGTTAGAAAATTGCCGATCACTTTTTCCACCCACGATTTCCGACTGCCTGCAACATCGCCAATGTCTGCTTGTCAGAAAACATCCCTCTTGGAATTTTTCTATAAAAGAACTTGTCTATATTTTAATAAATTCTTACCATTCGTACAAAACACTAACTTAATAAGTTTTCTATATGGCTGGTATTGATGTACTCGTCTGGGAATTTCTCAAAAGTCACAATTAATTGCAACGGAAAATTTTCATGTCATTGAGTCATTCTGTAATTATTCTATAAACGTGTAATAATAGTAATTTAATCCACAATTGTAGTTGAGATATCTAAACATCTCTTTGCTCATCTCGCGTTTAGTTAATCGCAATAGTTAATTACTTATTATTCAACAAAATGGCTTTGCTACTTATTAATAAGAAACGAAACATATACTCGTTATGATGTTATTGATATACAAATTTTTAACTTAACGTCATTATATTTGACAATTATAATAACTAATTTTATTGTTAAATTGTTAACTTTTAATTTTTAAAATTTTAACTTTTGAATGCTGCATTCATGTATATTCAATCATTATTATGTACATTAGATGTATACAAAATAATTTGATATCACAAAATACCAAATTCTTTTTAAGATAAGCCTATTTGAAAATGACTTTGTAATAACGATCTGCGAATAAACGCAGTTAAAGCACATTTCTCTCAACTCTCCTTAACATGAACTCGAATATGATTCATCATCAGTTATGGTTCTCGTCGTAAACGTTTCCGCGGGACACAGAACCAGTCTCGAAAACTATTCTCGTACGGAAACACATTCTACAACGGATGTTAGCAGTCAAACCGCGCGGTGATTTCTAAACATTCACTAATGTTTCTAAATTCTAATCGCACAGTAATTCTAAACTCTGATTCTAATACAGTGGAATCGAGAATATTCCGGCCTCTTTAAATCATTGGAAAAAATCATTTCAAACGAAATAGTAATTCTATTGCTATTAATGCAATTACAATAGAACATAAGAAATATATAATATTTTAAAATTTTAATATTTCATTATTTCCCTCTCTTTTGCTCTCTTTTCGTTAAAATAATATATACAGTTATACTATATAAAGATTCTCTCTGTTTATGATTCATCGGAAAAAAGTAAATCCCGCTTGTCTTTTTAGATTCCTCCAATGCTTCAAAAATATCGAGCCATTTCGGAACAGGATACTCTTTAGAGATTCAACAAGAAGAGGACCTCCCATGCGAAATATTCCTTAGAATTTTCAAGGGCTGACTCTCCGAGGAAGAATTCTGATACGATCCCAGCTCCCTTCCAACCGAGGGCTGTATTATAATACGCGGATCAGAATTCGGCCGCCCACGATGCTTCGCCATTCTAACCCATGAACCAGATGATAACTGGCTCGACTGCTATGTATTAAATGTTCGTTATTACAAAATATAATAATGATAAAAGTTGTTTAAAATAGAATATAAAGAAAAATAGATAAAACTAATATGACACAAGTAGAACATAAATATTAAATTTAAATGAAATGAAACACTTTCTCGCAGAAAATATAAGCTATAATTATATCGATAGTGTCCCATATTTTTTGCTTTAGGTATAAATAAAAAGATATATTAAATTTATTTAAATTAAAATTGAATGTGAGGATATCAATTTCAAGATTGTCACTTGTGACACAATAAACTCTCTTTATCAACCATTTATTTATCAAACGCATATTTTATTGAAAGAATATTGAAAAATTAATAACGAGGGCAAAAGTGCGACTCGACGAAAATTAGCGTATGACTTTCACATTTAACGAGCTGCACCTAAATATCGATTGATCGAAAAAAGCTGCATGTTGCATCTGTTCTTTCCACGCGCCACCCTTAAAAGCGGCTAGATTAATATCACGATGGCCCTTTCGTCGTGCGAGAATGAAAGGGCAGAGTGAGGGCATCATATGTACTTAGAGGCAGGAAATTGCTCTGGAAATGGTTCTAATTTCCTGGCCTGGTAAGAAGAAATGCCAGGCAGTCGGTATCCCGTTCTATTCTGTTGATGTTCCATAATCCGTTGTAATCGATCGGATCGCGATTCTTGCCCTTTCATCGTCTAAACTACTACAAGTGGACAACACTAGCTACACGTGATGGCACGCTGATCTTATTACGAGTGAATAATAATTACTCATGTACATCCTACCTGCTTGTTTAAAACACCTATTTTATCAGCTTTAAAATTTTTACTGTTTCCTACGTACGTATTAATAATAATAAAAAAGAAATAGAGAGATAATTTTAAAAAATAATTAAAAAATTAATATACGGATTAACAAAAATATTGAAGGTTGCAATTTTAATATAATAAATTTTAACGTAATAATGTCAAAGTTATTAAAGAACTATAATAAGAATTTGATACATTTACACGATAAAATTGAAAGTAGAATGACTCAGTTTTAAAAAGAGAATTATTCCACCTAATTCGAAACGGTAAACTACCTTCGCGAAAAACGTCGACGAGAAATGGAGACTCATCGTCTGATCAAAGAGTTTCCGCCGCTCCACTCGTCGCAAAACGGTTTAACCCGCGTAGGGGGAAACTCAATTCAGAGTTGGCCGAGAACTTGATCTATTTTCTTAATGGCCGCTACGTTGGCATGCGTCCTAATGCAGTGGCACCCACATGTTTCATTGAGAGAGAGCTCTCTTTCTTTCTCTCCTCTTTTTCGTCTCTCTTTCAGACTTAGAGAATTTTCAGAATTATATCCCAACTTCCAAAGAATGTTTTAATTTTTTGCATAATTATTTAATATCATACCATATATAAGTATATCATACATAATCTAAAAACAGTTAACAATCAATAAGATCAGTTTGGTACTTAATTCTAAAGGCAACGTTTAGAATAAACAAAATTTTGAACACGTGAAAAATTTACAAAAATTATATTTAAAAAAATCTGTCTAAAGCTATTCGCAGACAATCTGGATTGGCTCGCAGCTTAAGAACCATCGTTTTAATGGCTGACGACTCGCGAGTCTTATTTTCAGGGTCTGCGAACTTTCGAAACTTTGGGTCGGATTGGCTGACTTCTCTTCGTGTACGCAATCGGAATACGCAGTTGGAATGGCTTTTGATACTGTACGGCTGTCGCCGGCGCGATGATGGATGACATTGCTCGCGCGGCAAGAACGAGGGCTTCTCGTCAACGGCGGGAAACCACCGCATCGGGCGGCGACGAGACGGCGCGTGATGCATCCGATGATCGTGATTAATGGCAGTAACATTGTTGCTGCCAGACTCTCCGTCGGTCAGAGACGACAGGTGCCATTGAGGCAACGGGGCGAATTAAGCGCGCGACTCTGTCATGCCGCCGCGCCGGCTTTAGACCTGTCCCGTGTTCGTTCGGCTCGTTGCTGCGTCACATCACCTCGCAGTGGCAAAATTCGTCCGATCCGATCTCACGGGACTTATCTCTCTGGATATTACAGCGCGGAACTCGCGGATATCTTTCCACCAACAATCAAGAAACTTAATTACTTTCTTTTGATAGATTAATTGGAGTCAAACTAAAAATACCAAAAGATATTATTCCTTTAAAACTTGGCAAACGATGAACATTTCGCCATCGTCTAAAAAATTTATCGTAGATGTCAAATGACAATTTTAAAATTGTAATATTTTTTAATTAAATTTAAATTTTATTGTGTTATATTAATCATCTTACCAGATTTTAAATAAAAAGTGTTTTAATTTAAAAAATGTATTGTGATCGTCTGTACCTCGAAACCATTTCAAATACTTTTTACGGAATTTTTAAGTTTTAAAAATTAATTCATATATAAAATGGATTAATTGATATATTCTTATGTTTTATTCATTTTTTTCAAAGAGAAATTCACGGTGACGTCTACACCACTGTTAACTATACTTTATTAAATAAGTCTGCGGCTGAAGATGCTATCGCCTTCTGACATACTCAGTCAATTAAATTGGACCCTTCGCTTGACAGGGCTTACTTAATTGATCCAATTTACAAAGAGATTAAGTGCGTTCCAAGACAAGTTCGAAGACAGTTGGGTGGCCAAAATTTCCTGACGACCAATAATTATAGCGTTCTCCAGGTATTTAATTAAGATCACGGGATCTTTCAACAATATTATTTTGTTCTTTTCTTCGACAAGAAAGTCTCGTTGGTTTCGAATAATTATTACTTTCCGGATGGTCGTGTTTTTATCCCCATCTAGCATTTCGTATAATAAATGTGGAATGTAATTGTCACTTCTTATTCAATTAAAATTATAAGAAAACGACTCAAATGATTAAAATTCAATACATTAAGGAGCTACGAGCCAATATAATATATGTATCACAATATTCAAGATAAAAATTATAAACGAACTTCTTATTCAGTTTATCGAATTTTTCAACGTTGTTTTCAGTTAACAGAATTCTTCTCTAACATGTTATTATATATAAACAATCTATAATCATCATACAATATGTTTTGTTTCATAAAATTATTTTCTGTAAACTTCCAACGTTTTAGTTGAAGAGATCTCATTGTCTATGAATAATATACAATTATCACACATGTATTGTTTAATAAAATCAATTAAAAATACAATCCATTTCTCATTTATGTAATTTTCCTTTTATTTTATTATGTGTTTATATCAGAATAGGAATAATAAAGTTTAATAGTATAATATTATATTATATTGTAGTGTATTGAAGATATATTCTCTCATTATATTTTTACTGATAAGCAGAATAAATATCCGTGTCTCACATCGATATTCTTAAAATATACACGTCACACGGTCATTCCGGAGCTGCCCTTGATACACCCTGGACCAGAGAAGACCGAAATAACTAACATCGCAACCCAAGTCCCTGCGCGCAAAGAACAACATTTTCGGGCCCGTCCTAATGGCCTCTCGAGAACCCTTTCTTGTCGAGTTTGACCGCGCAAAGGTGTAAATTGGACGGCGGCGACGAGCAAGAACTTCGTTTTGGTATATCGAAAGAAAGTCACCGTCGCCAAGTCGTGTCGATGATAATCACACACTTCACGGATATTCTTATCAAGTTTTTTCTCATGCAAATGAAAAAAAAATACTGCAGATTATTGCTATGCCGCTAATTGGTGCATGAATGAAAAAAAATAGAATTATCTTCTCTCACAGAAAAGATTTCTGTGTATTTGACAGTTTAAGATTTAAGACATTTTAATATATGACGTAAATATTTCAGGATAAAATAGTTTTAAATGAATCGCTGATATTGAACTACAGACTCATCGATGGTGATCGACGACTGAGACATAAATTTAGCACTCTGTAGCATGAGATCAGGTAGCTTGAATTAGAAAGCATTGACCGTCAAGATGCCGATAAAGACCTTACAGTACCGAATCACCTGGGAAATATCTGGGAAAACGAGCTTCAGGCACGACTAATCTCGTGAACGACGGAATTATTAATATCTGTACAAGTAAAATTACGTCCGTGTTATCTTTTTTAATTTTTCTACAATAATTTTATTGTATTAATAATTTACATTTAGTTTAATTATTATAACTAACACACATAAAGCCGCAAAAAATATAAATATTGTCAATTTAAATTTCTTTGTTTTATACGTGAAGATTTCAAAAATTTATGGTAAATAAAATCATAACGTAAAAATAAGTACAGTTTACATCAAGGATATTCATTTTTGTTTGTATAGTACATTTTTTCTCGAGCATGGGTTGGTTACCTTACAGAGGTTGCCGTTGATCACGAAGGTAGTCAGAGTCTTCTATGAATCAAGATTATCTACCGAGCGTGAGAATCGCCGCGTAGCTCGTTAACTTAATCCGATGAAAAATTGACAAGACGATGCTAAATTTCCGTCGCGAACTACATTCTTGGCAAAGTGGTTAGTTAGTTAAATAAAATTATAATTTTTACATATATATATTATATATAAAATAATATATAAATCAATTTCTCTCGCTTTTCATAGATGGATTACGGATTTTTATGCAATGTGATGCAACGATCTTTAAAATTGGTTGCGTTTAATCAGAGTACAGTGTATAAAGGAATGATAACATATATAAAACGCGATATAAAAAAAATTTATGGTGTGTAAATGAAGATTTTGTTTTTATTGAAGAAGTAAAAGGAGTGCGTGATTTTAAGATATCGTAGTCTTTGAAAATTTATTTTACAACTCATGAAACATAAAAAAAATTAACCGCAATATAATAGTTATAATATATTGCCATAAAAATCTTTATTACATGGGATTATTATATGGGAAAAAATACTGTCGTTTCTTATAGTGCACTTGATTTGAAAATGTACTTGACTTGAATACCGAAATAATAATAGCTATACTAAAACGCGTCGACAAGGGAAATATTTTTTCTTACTTTTTCTGCATATTTTGTTAGATTTTCTGTACTTTATAAAGCAGCTGAGCGATTCCGTTACCTGAACCTTCGAAGGTGTAAAGACGTGCGGCATTTCTTTAAAGATTTAGGTGAATACACTATGAGAAAGAAAGAGAGAGAGAGAGAGAGAGAGAGAGAGAGAGAGAGAGAGAGAGAGTGTGCATATGTGTGTGAGAGAGAGCAAAAAAAGAGACAGATAGAAAGAAAGATATACATATACATATATATATATATATATATGTGTGAATGTATTGTAACCGAGAAGCTCGTTTTAAAGGCCTCCTTTAACTGCTTTTTTTGCAGATTCGTACAGGTTTGCTCTCGTTCCAAAAAATATTTCTTTATCCTATGGACACTATTATCACTTAACAATACCGTAGTATACATACAAATTCATCTCTAAAAATCCATATAATCAGTTGCGGTTTCTTTCACGGATTTCTCTGAGAAATATATAGCCCTCAAATCTTTATGAAGTTTAAGCCTTAAGATTTTCATTTTGTCATGAATCTGATTCTTAAATATCTGGAACAATTACAATGGTGCTTCTTTCATTTTTCTTTCAGATTTGACATTTCTTGTACTATTTAGACCTGAGAAATTTGTGATATTCTTAAGTAATCACAAAAAGTTATTAAAAAATAGAACTACATACTACTACAAAAAATCTCTCCTACGATCTTTCATGTTCAAATAAATTTTCTACAGGTTATTATTTTTTTATACTGTATTATCGTAAAAAATAAAATAAAAAAAAATTTTTCGATGTTAACAGAACGTCTGTAATTATCTTAAATCTCAAACAATTACGAAGATTTATAAACTACGTCGAAATGTTCATAATACAAAAGAAAACAAAATAACAAGAAGAAAGTTTATTCATATTTACGTTCAAATTTCTTTCTTAAAGGTGCATTAGAATACATTCCTAAAATTCATTAACCTATTTCAATCTGTATATAGAGTGTTAGTTAGTTAACTTGACTAGCTTTTGACTAGTTCAAGCTATTTCTTTCAAATAAACAGATTATTACTGCACGTTTAAATTTATTTATTTTGAAAACTAAGCCGTTTAGGACACATGTTTATATGGACTTTTTTACTTGAAATAAACCAAACAATCTATGGCAACATACTTAACTAACACCCTGTATTGTTTCTCTCTGACAGATTTTTCATCTTGTCAGTCACTGTTATAGATTTAAAGATACGCTAAGGATCTGGAAATTCTTGCAAAATATTCACGATAAAGATTCAACAAACAGATTAGTTTAGATCGGTATGATTCGTTCGACCGTCGCGACATAAGGTGCAACCCACGTGCACACCGTGACATTCCAATCGTGACTTGCAATCTGCATTCGTAACTTCGTATCTATTCCGACCAATGCCCGATCTTTTACGCTTATAGTCTCCTTTTAACGGCGTACACGGGATGAATAAGAACTCGCTCGTTGAAAGCGCGATAATTGCAATACCGTTAGCTCATGTTTATATAATTATAGACTTTTAAAGCAAATACGTTACTAGTATAAACTCTGGGCTTGTATCATTGTTTGTTGGCCAAACAGAAAGAAATATAATTTTCCAACATCACAGATTTAATCGTTTATAAGAAAAAGCAACGTTTGTGTATTATTCATAAATCAATGACCGTTAAATTAAAAGGTTTGATAAAAGTTCTTTCCTTCCGAATGAAAGAAAGAACATCATGTTACGCGTCATGCATTCTGTAAGTTTGATTTTTTGCAGCAACTAATTATACTGAGAGAAAAGTTTTTAGTATTTGTGATTATAATTACATGTTATTATAATTTTGATTATTACTACAATGTTAATAATAATATAATTATATAATAATTATATACGTTCTATAAATCATTGACACTGCGTTCAGAAACATCATCTACGTATCATTTTATCCTTGTTGTTCATCAATGTTAAACAAGAATAAGATGATACATGGGAGTACCCAGGTGATGTTTCCGAACCTAGGTGGAGCAATTTTTTTACTTCCTGTTGTATATATATTTTCGAAAAGGTCATAAAATTATGAATTCTGATCCACACACACACACACACACACACACACACACACGCATGGAGATTTTTAAATAAATATCTACTGCTAAAAAATCGAAAGAGTCGTTCCTTTCATCAATATATACAANTAATGTTATAACTAATAACAATAAATATATATAAGAATAATTACAATTTGTAATTTGTTATTTTCAGTGATAATTATATATGTATATTTGATAGAATTATACAAATAGTTATTATTACTAACATTATACAATAATAGTAATAACTGTAATAACGGTAACATGTAATTATAACCACAAATATAAAAAAAAATTTATTTTAATGTATATTTAATTTATTGCAAGGTGAAAAAAATAGAAAATTTATTCGGCACACTACCGCTAGTTGCTGCGTTCGAGTTTAAATGATTCCACTGATAAAGTGCTGATGCATGCCACCGCAATGGCTCTTCTTACGTAGCTAATCAGTTGTGTATTGGTGATATTGAATTCGCGATGTCACCCGTGATTGCGTGCTAGCGAACGCGCATTTCGTGATGCACGAAACGAGAAGAATCGACGAAAATGCGATATCGTCGCAGTACCTATAAAATGTGTTTGATCAATGAAAGAGCGGGCGTTCCGTTAGTCTCTCGGAAGCCAAATTGATCGACTTCATAAAATAAAAAAAAAAATAATAAAAAAGAAAATTGGTGAAGTTATAAGCTAATCGCGTGCTCCGGTGATGAATCAAGAATTTATTTAACAAATCGGAATTGGCTTCTGAAAGATGCCTATCTCGAAATCGAAACGAAAGGATCTGTCCACGGAATAAATCGGGGTTTTCCNCTCTCCCCCCCCCCTCCCCGCGTGATGCCACACAAAAGACTCACTGAACCGCGACACGAGCGAAAATGTGTCATTACTGCGCAAATTACGATGCCGGCGCTTCCATCCTGCGTTCCCCCCGATATAATTGCCGTGAATTAGCATCGATCAATGGACAGCCTGTGGAGAGATATCGGTGGGGACTTGTGACTACTAATACTGCAATCGTATTTCTCGGAGCGTAAATTACATGGAGGTTTTGGAAGAGCTAAAAATATTCTCTAAACAGTGCAGATTCAGAAAATAGGATCCTTCAATATTTATTATGATTATTATAAGAATATTTATTATATGAATATTATATGAATATTTATTATTATAAGAAAAAGTAATTTGCGCAGCCAGTTTCCTGCTCGTTGTTCGATGCAATCAATATTTGTTAATCGCTAGGATCAACGAATTAATTAAATCCTCACTTTGAAAAATCTACAGATTGCATTGGATTTCAGTATAGAAATTTGTTATTTTTATTCGTAATTATTTTACTTCGTGCATTTTGATGTATGTACAGTTAAATATTAATTTGTGTATAGTAAAGGACCGGCGAGCAAATCATTGTATAAACAAGAGTTAAAGTTTAATTAATAAAATGTCTATTTGTTAGATCGTACTTAAAACGACAATATTATATTAAGATTTGTCACATTAAGAACCAGTGTAGGCTTCCGCGATTTTTGTATTAAATTTAAATTACTAAATTAGTATTGGACGACGTAGAACGTAGAATTGCTAGTAATTTACTAAACGCACGCAATTTAGTAGGAAAACATACATCGTGTATGTAGGCTTTATATAATTTTCACCTCGTTTCAAGGTACACAATCGTTAAGCGTGCTCGGTTGATCTCATTCGACTCATTCATCGCGTAATTCGCGGGGCAAGCACGAAGCTTTAATCGATCGCTCCCGATTCCGCCGGGATGCGAAGCCACCGCGTGAATTACAGTGTCGGGCGCGACCCCGAACAGAAGTGTAATAATTCTCGACGGCACGTGACAGTCCGGCTTACGACTGATTTATATATGTATACACGAAGATTGGAAAATACTCACTTTGACAGCTGGCAACTCCCAGAAGGACGATTAGCAGGAGGGTCCCCGTCGATTCCATTTTCCAGGATAGGTTGTTTCCGCAGCTGTCACAGCACACTTATTAAGGTTACTTCGCTCTTTCAAGAAGAATTTCCAAGTCACTCGTCGACAATCACGACGGTCCTCTTCCGATAAAACGAATCAACGAACTCGCGAAGAACGTGAGTTACGCAAGAAAAGGAAGTCCTCGGTTCGCGGTGTCCCGCTTCCTGTTTCCCTCCACCTTTTATTTCTTTCCGAGACGAAACGGAGCGTGCAGGCACTTTTCGCGTTAATTTCACCATGCAGAGGCGAGTGGATACCGTTCCACGACTCCTAGCGTCACGCTGATTTCCCTCGATAACAGCACGACGACGACCGCCGCGTGCGGATTGTTTCTTTTCTCACAAAAAAAATAAGAGATCGAGGATGAGAGTGGAAAGTCACCCTCTACTTTTAGATTTCTATCGCCGGCGTGTGAGGACTAGGAAAAACCGTGATGTTCTCTCGGCTCATGCGTGCGGACGATTGTGCCGACTAATCCTTTCGCGAGAGGGTTAACAAACACGCGCGGAAAATTGACTGGCAACCGATTAGTGTCGTCGGTTTAATATACGTAGGACAATGTGAAGGCGACCGCACAACACAGCGGCTCACAGACGAATGCCACCGAGAGCGCCGCTCTTCCGAGTTCCGCGTCAGCTTATAGGTGCGCGTCCGTAAGCCTCCCCCTCCACTCCCCCTTCTTCCGCCACGCCGCGCCGGCCGGCGCCGCAGTCTCCCTCCTTATCCCCACTACGTGCGTCGAGCGCGCGTGCGGTCGACGCATCAATTACGTTTGAATCAGAGCCGACACACACGACTTAGTTTTGGGTCTCGAAAAATTTTGCTCGTTCGGGACCATTCCCTTTCTTTGATTATACAATGTGAGTTTTGAAAAGAAGTTTCTTTGGGAAATAATATTTGTATTTTTACAGTGGAATTATTTCTTGAGTCCCGGTAAAAAACTTTTTCATGCATGAATATGTATAAATATGTATAAACATATATAAACATTCATAAACATGTGCAATTATATATGAAATATATCCATACATGTTCATACATTCTTCTCTCTCATTCTTTTGTAAAATTATTATTTATTATAATAGAAATAATAATAGTAATGTGAAAATATGATTAAAGGGATAATTTTTGCATTGTTTGTTTTAGAAAAAAAAAAAAACAAGTTTGGAAAGTAAAAAAGTTTACAATGTAAAAAAAATTGTTCATACATAATTATGCATAATTTTATATATAATTATACATAAATAATTTTTTTACATTTCTTGATAAATTTGATTTTTTTCTAAACAAATAGTGCGAAAATTACCTTTTTAATTATTTTTAATGTTTTCACGTTACTATTATTATTTCTATTACACTTAAAAGTAATTACACATAAAAAATAATTTTACAAAAGAAAAAAGAATGTATGAACATGTATGGACATATTTCATATATAATTATACATGTTTATGAAATTTATGCGTGGTTATAAACACACACACACACACACACACACACACACACACACACACACACACACACACACACACACACACACACACACACACACACACACACACACACACACACACACACACATATATATATATATATATATATACATGCATGACAAATTTTTTACCGGGATTGAATTGAAAATTATTGAAAGAGTTAGCTAAAAAGATATTATTATAAATAGAGGTCGGTAAAATATATATTTTAAATAGTGTTATTTTAAATATGATCGATTCTTATAAAGATGGTAAGTTATACATTTAAAAGAAATAATATTTGAATACGATTGATTTTTTATTATAATTATAGTTCTAAGTAATTATACGGTTCTTAAAATACTTAGATTATTATTAATATCCTTCTAAGATATTACGTATTAAATTGACGAGCAATATAATAATTGTCATATTTATCAGCATTAATTATTTTTATTAAATTGCTTGTCAATTATTTAATTTGTGATACTACTACTCTAATACTGTTCACGATTGCGTTTCAAGAAAAAGATTTCGGCGCACGGTTTGCAAAATTAGATAAATATATTAATTCATATCGAAATATTTAAGCACTGACATCTGCTTTGATCGAATATAGAATTTTCTTTATTCAAGATTATATTTATTCTCATTACAGTCCAAATTCATATCTATTATAATTGTTCATAAATAACTGTACTTGGGAAAATGTTAATAATTCCTCCTTTCCCTCTCTCTCTCTCTCTCTCTCTCTCTCTCTCTCTCTTTCTCTCTTCTCTTTCTTTTTTTCCGAACAAAATCTACCAGGAAATATATTGATAGTATGTATGTGAAATGGTTTGGAAAACAAGTTACCCACCCAAAATGGGCTTCAATAATGCGTGAACGTTTTAGAGGAAAGTATTTCTAACAGAGACATTGTATCTGTTGATAGACTAGCAGAAGAATTTTTGGCTGGAATCCACTTAAGCGACGGTAAATATTTTATCATGATTCGCGTATAAATAGTTGCAATATATAAAATAATTACATTACTAATATGTCCTCTCTCTCAACTGCATTTATTGGCATACAAATTAATGTCAACACTCATAGACGTAATCAAGAGGAATAAGCTCTTTGGCGTCCCCTAAATCTTAAGAAGAAAAATAATTAAAACCGCTTAAACTATTAATGATTAGTTAATTAAATATGTGTGATTTGTAATTTACTTGCTGGTAATTAATTAAAAATAATCATATAAGACAAAACAAATCTAGTAGATATCCAATTCATACTCGACTGTCTCCCGGGTTCAAAAGTCTCATCTTTAATTTGTTTCCTCTCCCTCTCTTAAGCAAAATTCCGACTTATGTTAGCATTTAAAATATTAATAATATTATATACAATAATATCTATTAAATACGCAGTATATTTTATAATCTTCCACTTGTGATTTTACATTCAATTTGTAATTCATTATT
>JAANIC010005219.1:0-15106 GCA_017607545.1 Acromyrmex charruanus | reverse complement strand
TTTTCTTATTATAGCATCTCGATTGAAGGCTGAATTGAATGGCTCAGGTACGCGTTTAGATGCAACAATGTTAAGCGTAGAATGAATGGACGGATCGGTGAATGAACGTACCGGACGCACGCATATATAGAGAGAGAGAGAGGGGGGAGGGAGAGGAAGAGGGCTTCGAATTCCATTCCCATTCCGATCCCAGTCCCATTCTCATTCCCTCAACCCTTCCGATGCGCCTTGTGCCGTGAACGAACGAGATCGGAATCCATAAACAGTCTTCCCGCAACTCATTGAACTTCATGAAACCACGTTTCTTTCATAATCCTGTTGTATGTTGGTAAAAATAATCGAAAAAAAAAGAAATAATACTATTTTTTAAATCTGTCCTTCTCTCAGAAGCTTAATGCATGATTCAGATGCTGTTTTGTGGCTTACAGAAGATCATATAAAGATTGGTATCGATACAGACACGAAACTTGTCGCTAGTTCGAGATAGCGCTGCACAGTTGAATATTTTATCTCCTTTACATAAGAGGAAAATAACGAATTCATCGGGAATCTTGTCTCAGGACGAGGATTCTATCGTTCCTAGATTAACATCTTTGTCGAAAAGGACTTTCGAGTATTTCTCGGAAAAATAATTTAGGAAGGGTGGATCAATGTTAGTATTCAATGGAGAATTATCATAGGTAGCCAAATTTGAATTACAAACTTGATATTCATCAAAAATAAACTCTTTATATTCGATAATGGAAAGGACACATATAAAATAATTTGTCATGATGTTAATGACTATAGGAGTGCTGGCGATCGTGATTTTCGTCATATTGCGCTTAGCAACAAGCTGCGTTTTCAACAGTTTCTCTATGGTGGTCTCGACAATGGGATTTTTCCTAACTCCTCGGCAGAACCCGACGAGACTACAAAGTGCTTTATGCTGGATTGCTAGAGACTGATGAAAAGGTAGGAGACTGAAAACACTCACAAACGGCTGCGCGCGGTAACGCGCTACAGACGTAGCAGGTTACAGACTTGTAGGATGAATGGTGATCTTTTTTTCGTGTGGAACTGACTGCCAAAGGGCGACAATGTGGTTGAACTTTCACAATGTACAAATTCCTTTGGAATTTCCATTCTTCGTGGATGACCAACACAACGAAAAATCGTCATGTTCAGTCTTGCATTTTCATGTTTAAACCTGCGCGACCTTAAGATTTCGGTCAAGTTAGATATTTATCGTATTCTTGTCTTTGTATTTTAATATCATTGTTCTTTATTGAGATTGCACGTTGTCGCTGCTAATCAAATAAATAACGCATCAAACCGTGTAATCCATGAAAGTCACGCAATTTATCGGCAACCTATATTTATGGGTCGAGGAAATAAGTTACATTGTAATAATAAGTTACATTGTTATTTATTTCTTCGTGCTTTATTCGCATGATGTAATAATGTTTTAACAATGATGTAATAATGTTTTTGGTGTTATTTATAAACTCGTTTATTTTCATATATTTTATAATTTATTAATTTTTAATTTGTTAATTAATTGATAGAAGGTTTAATTGATAGAAGGTCGCGTTATTTAAAATATACAAAAAATATCCGCTGCGGAATCATTTAATTACATTGCAGATTTCATGGATTACAACGAAAGACTGTCGGCTTAATTATCCGACTGGTTTTTGCACTTAAGCGACAGCCGGTTATTGCTAATTGCAATGCCTTTGTCTCGTTGCATCGTCATCATTATCGTGTTTCTATCGTCATCATTATCTAAATGAAATGGGAGACATTGTTCTTAATGCTATGAATAACAGCAATCACTGATACGTTAATAATAAGCAATTGTATGTGCGAATAGCCTCTAAATTAGGCTTCAAACATGCGGCATTATTAATTTTAAATATATAATAATACAAAAATAGTCGCGTAAATTCAGGTGTTACTTCTAATGAAGTAAACGAAGAATTGCCATTTATCTAGATACCTGTATATATTTCAATCGACATTATATACAAAATCAAGTGCATTTTTAAAATTGCTTTGTCTTTATTAATATTTATTAAAATTTTTTTAAATAAATTTTTAATATATTGTAAATAAAATAACTTTGAAATCCAATAATATGTTACGTTAAATTCGTTGGGTGTTCAAAAACATACTTTGCAAATTCAATGATAGAGCTGTTCTTTTCATCTTCTAGCGCATTAAATTTAAATAACCCTATGTGGGAGAGAAAGAATTGCGTTACGTCATCGTAACAGGAAATTTCGAGGAAAGGGTGTTTCGTGAAGGCTGAGAGCACGCGGGTGGCATCTTGGATGACGAAGTTCCGGCGATGGCATGCCGTGCCTACCACGAGCACCTGCTACTTATTTTCTCTCATTTCTGCCTTTTTTTTTTCCGCTTCCTCTCTTGTCTCTATCGTTTTCCTTCTTAACTCCCATTAAACGTCGTTCGTCTTCGGCAGGTCGGCTATCGCCCAAAATGAAAGAGTAGGTGTTTGCTAAGGAATTTCTGCGATCGATGACGGGTCTGCACCGGTAACTCGGAAACCTAATTTTTGTCGACGTAATCATGCCCGTCCTTTGTGCCTCCAGCGCATAAGAGTCTGCGAGTAACGATGGTCATTTTGCTTGATGAACCATATTAGCGCAACGAACAATGGACTTCTTTAATCTTTTTAAGCCGCTGAACTTATTGTTCTTGTGAATTAACTGCTTCAGCAATCGTGTTAAATTGTTGAAAAATGAAGGGAAATAATTTATTTGATATGTAATGAATATTATATTGGGACGACTTTGTGACATAATTTTAAAAGTCAATTTCAAATTTCGCAATATATATTATTATATTTATACATATAAAATGTGTTTTCTAATAAAATTTAAAAAAGTATTGAAATGAACCGTAAATAATTTTATGTGTATGAGAGAGAGAGAGAGAGAAAGAGAGAGAGAGAGAGAGAGAAAAGGGGCATTAGGTATTAGAAAAATGAAATCTGTAGGATTGTTTCCACAGCATTGAAAGAATTAGAACATAGAAATTATTTTTCTGATATCCAATCATTCTTCTCTTATTCTTTAAACCAATTAAAGAATTTGATATCAGAACATTTAATAAAAGATTTTGTAAAGAATAATCTAAAATTTATAAAATAAAATTTTGTAGTTTTTACGTTACAATTAAAAAATCAGCTTATAGCACCAAAATAGATGCTTTGTTGATATATAGATGTCTATATGTTGTTATAATCTATAAATTGCTTGTTATAATCTATAAATTTTTTTATTTTATCTCACGGGACACGAGCTGCTACTTCGGTTTTTGGTTTATCAACGTGTTATCGCGGACTTACTTAATTATGAAAGCTAGAACGATGTAAACTGTTGATCGACCCTGCAAGGCCCTGAACCGCACCACTTTGGGCTCGCATGGCATCTGTTGCGCGCGTTCCAACGAGCCTTATCTAAATTGTTTTGGCGCCCTCCAGGTCCCATTATGACTGCAAGATTGAAATAATCAGATCGGACGAGTTGCCCAATTATACGCGTGCCATAGCCAGCGGTGGGCCTTGGGATCTCACGAGGGTTAGAAGTGGATGTGGGCGGATCAAGGTCTAATTCAGAGGCCCCACGGCTTCCACCTGGCCAACGTATTCTCATTATTCCTGAATCAGGCCTATACGCTCGACGCATATTTGTGTACTCCATAAAAAACATAAAGAAACATTATCCAGATAAGGTTGTGCTCAGAATTTGCACATACAAAGCGATCGGGGAATTGAGATCAATTTGTGATATTATTACTCTAGTTTTAATTTAGAATTATACTAAAAAAATATATTAAGTTTTAATAAATATTTGTTTCATGTATAAAGGGAGATATATTTACTATTTGAACACATTAGTTTTTGATATATTCATTCTTTTAAACTTGTTTTTCAATTTGGTTCCTGTCCCTCACTTTATCAATTCGCGAGCAGCCTAAATGCCGATCGAAATAAAATTAACATTAAGTATTTATTAAACCGTTGAAATATTTCGTATAAAAATGTATCTTAAACTATCGAAAAGAAATATTTAATAGATGTTACAAACGTCCTATAAATGTTTTTACTACATTTATTAAATATATAATTTAAAACACGTAAAATTTTAAACGTTTATTTTTCAGCTTATATGTTTATTAGATGATTTTTAACGTTTATTAAACATATTTTGAACGTAACTATGTTGGAGAACTATGAGGATAAATAAAATTGTGATTGTTCTCCATATATTATATTTAGAGAAACCACAAACTTTTTTTATTTCTTTCTAACTTGTCTACTCTAAATGTGTTGAAAACAATTAAGATAAAATTTTATAACAATTAACAATAATTAATGTATTATCACAATCAATTATTTACATCAAGAATACTTCAGCATAATTGCGATCTTACTATTTCAAAAGGACACAATAAACTCATGCAGAGATTCTCAATATTATTTAATATTATAATAAGTATGTTTTTTAATATTATAATAAGTATTTAGAGAATGTAACATATACTATATAAACAATTAAGATTATCACATATTAATTGTTTTATATTAGTTACAAATCAATCGCAAGCTTGTATACTATTATTATGACACCCAATCTAAAGCGTCAATTTTTAAATCTTATTAAAAAATGCCCAATCCTAGAGCGAGCTGCTAGGATTGGGCATTTTTCAGTAAGAAACACAGCGTAAGATCAGTATTACATTTGTCATACGACAAAGATTTTAAGTTCATTGATTGACTATATAGGAGAGAGAAGTTTGTCAACTTCTCTTTCCTGTAGCCAATCAATAGGCTACAACTTATTTGAAATGCTTTGTCGTATGACAAATGTAATACTGTAATACCACAGCTTAATACAGTTTTCAGAATTATTACATCCTTATTGTTTGCCAACATTAAACAAAGATAGAAGGTTTGCTTGGATCCTTGCTAAAAAAAGTTAATAGAGAACGATAGAAAAATCTTACCGTTAGGAGAATGGAATCTGGAATTCATTAATTTGAATCAAATCTTATAGAATCCGATAAAATACGATAGGATTCATATTCGATCAATCGTGATGCTCGTAAAATCAACGATAGAAAATGATATAAATTTATAGAAAACGATACAAATTGACAGAAATTCTATCGTTCTCAATCATTCTCTATCAACTTTTTTTACCAGAAATGCTCTAACATGCACCAACATGTTCCTATCATAGCTCCTACTCATTTCAACGAGCGCGTTTGAGTGAATAGGAGCTGATTGGAGCATATAAGTACATGCAATACGAACAAATATTCAATCTTTGTTTAATTGTCAATGTTTATATATACTTTAGTATATGATTGTGTCTGTCACATGAGAGCAAAAGATAGAACTGACACTTTCACCGAGCGACTTGCAGTCTTTGCGTTTATCATGTAAGTCTAATATTTTATTATTGATTATTTATTATACACATTTGTTTAATTCGGTTTAAATAATTTGTTATATTAGGTGTTGGAATTAATTCGTAGCGTTTTACAAGAGATGGCACAAGCAGTACACTATTTCGTTGTTACCTATAGTTCTGTATACATTGTAAACATCTATCATAGGACGTCATTTGCCGTACATAACCTTTCTTGAAATCATAAATAACAACACTGTATAATTCATTGAATATGTCAAAATTTGTGCCGAATAAAGTGTANATAGTTAACTTATTATAATGAAAATTATAATGAAAATATACTTGGGCATTATAATTTCCTCACGTCTATATATAAATTTCACGAGACACCGCTATACCCGTCGCAGAATTGGTTTTTTTAATTTCGTTTTGTTTTAATTGTATGACCAAATTATCTAATTATATTCTTAATTTCTAATGAACGTTTGCGATCCGCAATTTAGGATTAAAATGTCTATATTAATGTATTAATTAAATAAATTCATTATAAATTCATTATATTAATTGAATAAATTTATTAGACTGCATTCCGAAACCCATTAAAAAAAACAGTTGTTGCAACTTTTTAATCGGTAAGTGTACATCTTGTATTCGGACAGAGAGAAACCTGAGATAGGCCATGCCGGCCTTTTCCCTGTTACCATCGAAATTGCCTGTACACTACCGCTAGTACATCCGTTTTTAGTTTGAGAACTACGTGACTACATACATTTTCTGACACTATCGATAAAATCGTATCGTCGAAAATAGATGTGGTTCGTCTCTGTACTAAATCCTCACGATAGAAGCGTGCCGATTATTCATAGGAGGGATAGTTTAATGGTTAAGTTTCTTAAACGAAAAAAATTTTAATTTTGTATCTCCTACATATGTAAATAAAAGTAGTTGAATTTTAATAAATGAAATTGAAAATTCAAACAAGTTAATTTAGTGAATTTTGTCTTATAATATTTTATATAAAATTACGAAATTATATTTCTTTATGCAAATTTTCAGCTCGTTTTTACCAAATATAATTACTAGTACATAACTCAAACATAATTACTATCAAAATTTTTATAATTACTAACAATTATAAAGACTTTGAATAAATTCAATCTTTTCTAAACATATATTGTCCATTTAAGGTATAATTAGCAAAAACGAGCAATAGAGACCCTCCACCACCCTCGCCAATTTTATCGGCGATCCTCTTTTCTTTGTAAGTGTACTCATCCATAAAACAAACGAGCTAATAAATTTAAGAATCCGAGCCGGCATGGCCTATCTCAGGTTTCTCTCTGTCCGAATACAAGATGTACACTTACCGATTAAAAAGTTGCAACAACTGTTTTTTTTAATGGGTTTCGGAATGCAGGTAAGTATATCTTTAATTTATTTTTTTATTTTTATGTCTAATTATTTTATTGTATTCCGCATTAATGAAATTGCAACAATTTTATAACACAAATTTTTCTAAAAATATTTAATGAAATATTGATAAACACAGAAAAATATTAACAACAATTAGATTGTATTTAATATTAATTAAGTATTTACTATTAATTTGCGAATATAAAATTTAATAATATCGCGATAAAAAATCATTAATATATTTATAACAGCACTTTCATCGCGTTCAAGATGACTATCTCAATAGTTTCATCATATCAAAATCTCTCCGTCTCGTTGTATGCCGATTAGTATTCGATACAGAAGAACTATCTTCATAGTGCAAAGCGAACTTAATATATTCTGATTCTACATAAATTTTACAAGATCCATTTGCAAAGAAAAGTTAAGCAATTCGTCAAATACCAGTGATCTTGTTACAGGACTGCGGTGTGAATCCCGAATCTTTCAGACTACTTAGCGACAGTAATAATTTTGGTAGCATGTCAATTACAATTACCATTTTTATCATATCTTTAATATAATAATAAAATTCGCGAAACAATATGTTCTGCCACACATGACTAAAAATTATCTCCTATTAAAAATAAACGGATAGAATGATTGCCTCATGCAATAGTGGTTACGAAGGAATATATTTAATAATAATAAAATACATGCGTATTGTAATTTTTTATATGTATGGGTACAAAAGTTTCTCGGGTACCAACTGTTTGAGATGAGCCGAACCCAATAATAACGGGATTTTAAAGAACATTATAAATGAAAAATTTATTATATAAAATTTAACAATTCTTTATTTTTCAAAAATTACAATTATTAATATCCCGCTAATATAAGAGTACTCATTCGACATATGATTTTTGTATCCACACATTTAAAATCATCATTCAACTCATGTAATCGATCACGGTAACATTGTTATCTATATAGAATTTTGAAAAAAGTTATGTAAATATCAACAAAAATCAATATCCGTTAAATATAATCTCATAATATCTACATGTATTTTATCATAGAAAAGTGGATATACATATAAATTAATAATTAAAAATATTCTGCAATGGCGGGATGTCCAATACCTAAAAATAATTTTGAAATAACAGTTAGAAAATTAAATATACACATTCGTAACCATATTTTTATTAGAGTAATCATCGAAAAATTATGAGTAAATTATTTGTATAAAACTTAATTTTTGTTTACTTAATAATTTGAATTTAAACAAATAATAATTATATATCAATCATATAATACTATAAATTCCTATTGTTATTAAAACAGTATTGCTAACATTATTATTATTACTAGTGGGAGAACATTTAATAAAATAAAGAAAGCGAAAATTATATGCTAAAATATACCATTAAATTAATGTTACAACTTGACTTTAAAATATATAGCAATTATCAGTGACTCATTAACAAAATTGTTACTAGTAACTGCATACGAAAAAACTCCGAGATTTCCAATCCTGCATAAAAATCTTCGAAGAGGCACTAAACTAGACTTTGCGAATGAACTTCACGAAAAACGACGAGGAATAATTCTCTATGATGAAAATAATTTCGACTTTCTATCGATACAAACCACATAATCACTGGCATTTGACGCGAGAGATAGCGATATGAGGCCTTTGCATATAATAAATTGTTAATTTCACTAAAATATACTTGTAATTTTATAATGTTAAAAATGTAAATGTCAAAAAGCAAGTAAAAATTAATATTTAACCATTACTTCAGTCAAAGTTCCAATCTTTATGACTTATTTAATAAATTTGTATTAAATACGAAGAAAAAATGATGAGTATTCTAAACATCAAATTTTTAATAAAAAGTTACTAAAATTATTAATAATTTATTGATAAACAAAATAAAATTTAAATAAAAAAAGTTTTAAATTTAAATATTTATCAAACTTATTAAATCAATAAACAATTTTTGTTATTATATGTTTCGTCGATTTCGTATAATTTACAATTACGCAATAATTTGGTTTACTACGACAAGATAAATGGCAGTTGTATTGAATATTTAATAAAGATATGTATATCCCAGTAAATGTATAATTAATTAGTAACCTGAGAAAAAATGTTTTATGTATAATTATATATAATTATATAAAATTATACATAATCGTATAAAAAATTGACATATTTTATATACAATTATATATCATTATATATAAAATATGTTTATATATATAACATTTTTTTCCCGAGAATAATTGTGCAAATTACAAAAGTAAGTATGATTATAGCATTCATCTATATAGAGCTATATATCGATATAGAGTTTACATAAATTTTATATTACGTACCTAATATTATTATACATACATTTATTTACAATAAAGTTAATTACAGTATTAACGCGTTGTATAATTTGTACGTATATAGAATTTTATAAAAAAATTTAATTTCAGGGTAGTTGAAAATTTAATAAAATTTTAAATTAATTTGGTTTATTTTTATATTCGATAATTAGAACAGAATTCTGATAATTAAATAAAACTTAAAATTAATTTAAAATTTCATTTAATTTTTAATCCCAACATTTCTAATTATCAAGTGTGTATATATGACGTGTTAGTCCTATCTATCTATACTTATCATCCTATCTATATAGTCCCTACCTACCGTCCATACTTATTGTCCTACCTACCTATATTTTCACTTATTCGTGGTTATTCGCGGATACCTATCTCCACTCGTATATTCCTACCTATATTACTTCATAAACATGTAATAACACCGCGAATATATAATATACGTTAATGGCTGCGTTCAAAGAAAGTAGACTTTCGATTGTTGTAAGATTCTTCAATATGATTGATTCTTGCTTTTGATTTTTATGGATTTAAATGTACAAACCAATCACATAAAAGAATTTTACAAAAATTGCAAAGCTGCTTTCTCTGCTGAACGCAGCTAATGTATAACCGTATATTCTATCGCGTACTAATAAACTAATAAAGTGGGATAACTTAATCGCGATCATATTAATAACAAATAAGCAATAAGCACAATAATATAATTAAAACAAGCTCTTTCAATCTTTAAAATACAAAAAAATTAATAAATAATTAATAAGAATCAGGACGGATAATTAAGTCCAAGTTTTGTAGATTTTTTTTAATCTATCAAACTTGCGTTTGATTATCCGCGCTGTCTCTCATTAACCCTGTTGTTTGTTAGTTTTTTTTTGTATTTTAAATAACTCTCAAAAAATATAAGAACTCGCAATTTGCGAGTAAATTATCCTCCCGAATATTCAATTTACCTTTTATAAACTTAGATTGGTGTCACACACCAACCTATCTCTCAATGAGAATCTAAAATCAATGCAGATAAGACAACTTTAAGATATCTTTAAGAATTCTTTAAGAAACACCTTTAAGATATTTTATAAAGAATTCTGAAAGATATATTAAAGTTGTCTTATGCGTCGATTTTAGACAATTTGCTCATTGGGCTTGGCATTTCTCAAACTCGATTTTGCAATAAATGACATGTTGAAATTCAAATAAAATAACTATTTCCTTATATCGAAAAAATTGTCACTCACCAATCCGATGCGCAACAGTGGAGTTATATCTGCAACGTCGCTACGATAATTCTGTAACAAATAAATTAAAATCCAAATTAAAACAAAGTAAAGAAATAATCATTACGTTAAAAAATAACTGCTATATAAACGCATGCAGTTTGCTGAAAAATAATTATGCAATTTTAAAAATATAATTTTTGTAAGCATCGAATTTTGTACCCATTATTTAATTAGATATAAAACAATTATATATTCTCTAAAATATATAATTATATATTTTTTTTTAAATAATTAGGGGAAAATCACAGATACCGATCACTTTGTAGAAGACTTAGACAATATTTCTTAAACAAAAGGTAAAAATAAAACCTTAAAAACATAACTACAAACTAAAAAGTGTCTTCCATCAGATAGTATAAGCAGTTTTTATAATATTGTTTGTATAATAATTTAGCAATAACTAATTTTTTCATAAGGTAAGCAAAAATAAGCGTCTGACAAAATGGGCTCCAAAACTGACACAGTCGGCAATAGTATTATGTATTCCTTTTTTTCTTTTATAGAAATTATCTGTACAGAGTACCTACAAGTGAATATATACGAGATATTAAGAAATATATAGAATCTCTTCACTCTCTTCGTTATAAAATATTTTTATTGAAGTATATGCATATTTATCCTGTTCTGCAAGATGCAAATATGCTATGCGATAGTTTTTCAAGAGTTATTCTATATATGAACGATTGTCTTCAGCTCCAATAAAGCTATTTGACATTATGAAGTAACATTATAAAGATTAAATCATGATCTGTTTTACAGACAGGTGTGGTGGTTTAGACTGCATCCCAATTTTATATTTAAAATCACATCAAAAAACTAAGAGAAAAAAATAATATAAAATTGATTTAGGAAACTACAAGCATTTAGAATAACGTAATATTATCGATAATATAGTCACTGTTATTTTTTAAAACTACGCAATTTACAAAAGAAAATCGTAAAAATTTTATTTTCACAATCGTAGAATTCGTTTTTAGTTGATTTAGTATAGAAATAAGTCACAAATATAAAAATTATGAGTTTGTACTTCTTTAATTAGGTAAACAGATCACGATTGTATTAATATTAATAAAGTGCAATAATTAGTTTCTGCGAAATAAGAGGGTGTCGCTGTAAGAGATCTATGTCAGTATCGGCGACTTTCCTCTATATATATTCTCTAAAGAAGATCTTAACAAAAATAAATTTGTATAAAATTTTAAAATATTATTTAAATTATTTGAAAATTTTATACAAATTTATTTTTGCTAAGATTTTTTTAGAGAATATATATAAATAAAATTTAAACAAGTTATTAGAAGTGGCTCGAAAACATAAAACAAAAATAGGAAAGCGCATACAGCCACATACGCAAGTTATTATTCGCACAAATTTCACTGTAAAAAAGATTACGAAGGCAGGATTAATTTTTGAAATTTTATACTGCGATATCCTATATATATATAATATGCTAAATTATATTTTTTAACATTTGCATTCTCTTGATTGTGCTGATGACAGTCACAATTTGACCGAAACATGTAATTTTATTATAAATATTATATATGATATACTTGTGTGAATAATAACTTGCGTATGTGGCCGTATATTCTTACTTATTTTTGTTTTAGAATATATATAATTATTATTTTAGAGAATATGTATAATTATTTTTAAAAATTTTAATTCTAAATTAGATGAAAGGAGAGTTACTTAAAAATTACTTGAAAATTTTAAAATTATTTAAAAATTACTTACAAATTTATTTTTGCTAAGATTTTTTTAGAGAATATATATAAATAAAATTTAAACAAGTTATTAGAAGTGGCTCGAAAACATAAAACAAAAATAGGAAAGCGCATACGCCACAAACGCAAGTTATTATTCGCACAAATCATATATTTAAAATATAATTACATGTCAACGTTTCGGTCAAGACGTGAGTACAATCTATCGTTAGTACAATCAAGAGAATTAAGAAGAGAATCAAGAGAATCAAGAGAATTATTCTTGATACTTATAACTTGTATGTTAAAACACAGGTCATCAACATACAAGTTATCAAGAATAAATTCTTAATTTCACTGTAAAAAAGATTACGAAGGCAGGATTAATTTTTGAAATTTTATACTGCGATATCCTATATATATATAATATGCTAAATTATATTTTTTAACATTTGCATTCTCTTGATTGTGCTGATGACAGTCACAATTTGACCGAAACATGTAATTTTATTATAAATATTATATATGATATACTTGTGTGAATAATAACTTGCGTATGTGGCCGTATATTCTTACTTATTTTTGTTTTAGAATATATATAATTATTATTTTAGAGAATATGTATAATTATTTTTAAAAATTTTAATTCTAAATTAGATGAAAGGAGAGTTACTTAAAAATTACTTGAAAATTTTAAAATTATTTAAAAATTACTTACAAATTTATTTTTGCTAAGATTTTTTTAGAGAATATATATAAATAAAATTTAAACAAGTTATTAGAAGTGGCTCGAAAACATAAAACAAAAATAGGAAAGCGCATACGCCACAAACGCAAGTTATTATTCGCACAAATCATATATTTAAAATATAATTACATGTCAACGTTTCGGTCAAGACGTGAGTACAATCTATCGTTAGTACAATCAAGAGAATTAAGAAGAGAATCAAGAGAATCAAGAGAATTATTCTTGATACTTATAACTTGTATGTTAAAACACAGGTCATCAACATACAAGTTATCAAGAATAAATTCTTAATTTCACTGTAAAAAAGATTACGAAGGCAGGATTAATTTTTGAAATTTTATACTGCGATATCCTATATATATATAATATGCTAAATTATATTTTTTAACATTTGCATTCTCTTGATTGTGCTGATGACAGTCACAATTTGACCGAAACATGTAATTTTATTATAAATATTATATATGATATACTTGTGTGAATAATAACTTGCGTATGTGGCCGTATATTCTTACTTATTTTTGTTTTAGAATATATATAATTATTATTTTAGAGAATATGTATAATTATTTTTAAAAATTTTAATTCTAAATTAGATGAAAGGAGAGTTACTTAAAAATTACTTGAAAATTTTAAAATTATTTAAAAATTACTTACAAATTTATTTTTGCTAAGATTTTTTTAGAGAATATATATAAATAAAATTTAAACAAGTTATTAGAAGTGGCTCGAAAACATAAAACAAAAATAGGAAAGCGCATACAGCCACATACGCAAGTTATTATTCGCACAAATCATATATTTAAAATATAATTACATGTCAACGTTTCGGTCAAGACGTGAGCACAATCCATCGTTACAATCAAGAGAATTAAGAATTTATTCTTGATATTTATAACATGTATGTTAAAACACAGGTCATCACATACAATTTATAAAGAATAAATTTTTAATTTCACTGTAAAAAACATTACGAAGGCAGAATTAATTTTTGAAATTTTATACTGCGATGTCCTATATATATATATAATATGCTAAATTATATTTTTTAACATTTACATTCTCTTGATTGTGCTGATGATAGTCACAATTTGACCGAAACATGTAATTTTATTATAAATATTATATATGACTTGTGCGAATAATAACTTGCGTATGTGGCCGTATATTCTTTCTTATTTTTGTTTTAGAATATATATAATTATTATTGTAGAGAATATGTATAATTATTTTATTTAAAAATTTTAATTCTAAATTAGGTGAAAGGAGAGTTACTTAAAAATTATTTGAAAATTTTATACAAATTTATTTTTGCTAAGATCTTTTTAGAGAATATATATAATTATTTTAGAAGAAAATATATAATTATTTTATCTAAGTTTTAAATAACTCTCCTTTTATCTAATTCATGTAAAAGCAGAATTATTTTAAAATTACTTCTGTAACAAATAAATTAAAATCCAAATTAAAACTGAGTAAAAAAATAACTTATAATCATTACTTTAAAAAATAATTGCTATATGAACGTATGCAGATTGCTGAAAAATAATCATACAATTATGAAAATATAATTTCTGTAAGCATTGAATTTTGAACCCATTATTTAATTATAGATATAAGACAATTATGTATTATCTAAAATAATTATACATTTTTTTATAAAATACATAATTCTAAAATAATTCTAAAATAATTATGTATATTCTCTAAAGATCTCAGTAAAAATAAATTTGTATAAAATTTTAAAGTATTATTTAAATTTCAAAATTCAATGCTTACAAAAATTATATTTTCATAATTGTATGATTATTTTTCAGCAAACTGCATGCGTTCATATAGCAATTATTTTCTTAGTAAAAATAAATTTGTATAAAATTTTATATTATTATATAAATTTCAAAATTCAATGCTTACAAGAATTATATTTTCATAATTGTATGATTATATTTCAGCAAACTGCATGCGTTCATATAGCAATTATTTTCTTAGTAAAAATAAATTTGTACAAAATTTTAAAGTATTATTTAAATTTTACACAAATTTATTTTAGATAAGATTTTTTTAGAGAATATATATAAATCAGGAGAATATATATAAAAATTTAAACAAGTTATTACAAGTGGCTCGAAAACATAAAACAAAAATAGGAAAGCGCATACAGCCACA
>JAANIC010005208.1:151134-176640 GCA_017607545.1 Acromyrmex charruanus | reverse complement strand
TTATCGCTCAACCCGCGCGCGAATTCGGTGGTATAACGTCTGAAAATAATAGAACAGTTGTGGCTATCCCCAAATCGAAGGGACCTGACGAAACCATGACGCACCAAAATTTATTTGCTACCTTAAAATACATTGTCGAGGCCGTACCTTTTTTCGACGGCAAAAACATCCCTTTAAATTATTTTATCGAAGGATGCGAGGAAGCAAAATCCATGTTACCGGATGAAGCTGAATCGCAATTTACAAAAATTATAAGGACAAGAATTGTGGGTGAAGCGCGCCGCACTATACAAGATCAGGACTTTAACAGTATGGCACAATTAACTAAATATTTAAAACAAGTTTATGGCGCTTCGAAAAATATATATCAATTGCAAGGCGAGTTATTTATCAAAAGAACGAAGAAGACGTAATCACATACGCGAATCGGGTAAAGATTTAGGAGATCGAGGAAAACAGATAATGGAAGCCCATAAAATTTCGGGGAATGCCCTTTCCGATCAAAGTATTAAAACATCTTTAGAAAAAGACATGTGCAAGTGTATCATTAGAGGATTGAAACCAGAAATCGAGCAAAGAATAACAAGGAATTTAGGCGTTCAGGAAACGGTAGCCGACGCGTTAGGAATAGAAAGAGAACTTCATTCGATGACAGATTTACGACAGAATCAGGAAAGTACATCGAGCAAGGCGCTGAGTACGAACAAATTACGAGAAACTTGTCAGATTTGTTATAAAGAAAGACATTCAGCTGCAGAAAATTAAATAATTTTGGAACAGAAATTTTAATATATCAAATCTGCAAGAAACGCGGACATAACGCTGACAAATGTCGACTTCGCGATCCTCAAGCACGACAATCCGTAAATATTTTACAGGGAAACAATATTATTTGTCAAATATGTTCTAGATCGGAGCATAACGCCAAAAATTGTCGAACTGATAATAACAATAGTCAGAATAAATCTTCTGTAATCTGTCAGTGGTAAGCCAGGTCATTCGGCCAATAACTGCTGGAAAAAGTAGAATGAGCAACATAACGCAGTTAATAAAGTAAGGATCATCTGTCAAATCTGTAACAATCTTGGGCATAATGCTAAAAATTGTCGATCTAAGATAGGTCAAAACACTGCCCCCTCGGACTCATTATTCTGCCGGTACTGTAAAGGGCAAGGGCATCTTCTCGAAACCTGCGAATTACGAATCGCAAGCAATAACCGAAGAAAGATAAACGAACAAGGAAACTCCGGCGACCCTTCGAAATCGGGCACAGGGGTCCGAACGAGTTTCACACCAGTCGACATAAAAAAAGATCCAGTAGGCAAAAACGCGTTAGAAATACACCCCGTAACTATAAATCTCGACAAGCATAGTCGCGTGCCTACCGTTCAGGTAAACTTTTGCAAATCAATACCACCCGTAGCTTTTATGTTAGATACCGATTCCGGGCCAAACATAATCAAGGAAAATTTTATACCTAAGGACAGTATTATCAACTATAGCAATATTCTAAAATTAAATGGCATAAACGAATCCCGTTTATACACTAGGAGAAATAATTTTATCCCTCTTTGGAGAAAATATTACATTTCATATTGTATCAGGTAATTTTCTAATCTTACAATCCGTAATATTAAGTAACGATTTCTTCAAACAGACTTCCTCGAAAATTGACTACGCGAAGGGATATTTAGATGTATCAGGAGTTAATATACCTTTTTTTTCACCAAAAACCATCATCGCACCACCACGATCAGAATCTTTATTTTATGTGAGAATAGGAAATCCGGAGATAAAAAAAGGATATATATCAAAATTAAAAATAGCACATGGAATTTACCTAGGAGATACAGTTATTGTTAGTTGGCTCCGTCTCGAAGTCGGAGCGAACATGCCACTTCACCCATAAAGGTATATGCAACAATTACCATCCATCATCCGGCAAAGGCCCAGTAGCGCCTGCAGGGCTTTTCTGCAGGAATGAGCAGTTTCGCCGCGACGCGTCTCGAGTCCTGTGTTCTCGAGTCGCCTCGCGCCCACGGGGAACCACGGGGAGGCCCACTCATTTGCGCCTCGTCCTCAGACGCACGCTCTGACCCTGTAATAAGAATGTGTGTTTCCCTAAACTGCTCTGTGTGTGTTTACCGTGAGGAACGGATGAGGTACGGATTTGCTTTGTCAGGGTTATTCCTGTGATGATGGGCAGGTCTCCCTTAACTGAGCTTCACACACCGCTTCGAGGGAATCGGCCCTGTCCTGGTGAGCAGTCCCAGAATCTAATCCTCTTTTAGAGATTGCTTTATCCATTAAGTTTTATTAGAGAAGTGTTTGAAATGCTTCGGCGTTTGACACTATGAATTGTGTCGCCTCAGGCAATTTCTACTCGTTGTGGGAAATTACGTCTCGCAAAACAATTTTTGCGCCTCAGATTCTGGACACTCTAAGATGAGGTGCCAGACTGTGTCCTCTTTAGCTCGGTATCAATGAAGCTTCCTTAGAAGAACCGACCCCGATCCCAACATCAAAGAACTCCCAGCAGGAGGATCAAGACGCTAAGAGAGTCAGCATTTCCAGGATGCCCTATCAAATACCATCAATCAATCAATCAATCAATCAGTTTCATGTTCTCCACATAAGCGCTATTTGGCCTTTACGGCACCGATTCTTGGCTGTGCTGTGTCAATGAGGCCTTCCTAGAAGCACCGAACCCGATTCAACACCAAAGAATACCCAGCAGCGGGATCAAGAGGATCAGTAGTTCCAGGATGTCAAATACCATCAATCGATCAATCAACCAATTCCATGTTTGCCACATAAGAGTCATTTGACCTTTACAGCGCCGACTCGTGGCTATGCTGTGTCGAAAAAGTTTTCTTAGAAGAGCCGACCCCGACCCCAGCATCAAAGAAACAAAGGAAGGATCAAGGCGCCAAGAGGATCAGCAGTTCCAGGCGCGCCACCACAGTGTTCAGCCGTCCTGAGACGTTTCCGGGAGCACCAATTTGGAGGTAGCTGTGTGTGACTTGGAGATGAGAGGCTGTGTATTGCGCGTCAATCATCTCGCTACGAGCCTTGGGAAAGAGTCATAGCCACTCCCTATCTAGGAAATATAATAGTAGAAAACGTTTCTGCAAAAGCATATTTAAGCGTCATAAGCACGTTAGACGAAGAAGTTGAGGTACAAGTACCAACCTTGCGCCTCAAACCCCTGAATGAATTATTTGACAACGATAGTTCAAGCATTGAAATGCGTGATAATCAAAACGAAATTGTAAATGTACAAAGTTGTCTTACCCATCCAAAGGATATCCAAATCCATTTCGAAGATTTTAGTAACGATGCCAAATAATGACGGAATTACGAACAGAGACGTAGTCGTTCTGATAGGAGACAAGAGTAACAGAAAAATATATGAAAATTTTGAGATATTTGATGAGAATAAATTAATGAGAGGAATTAAAAAATCAAGAAAAAATTCTATTCCAAATATTTATCGAGGGGAATATTTCTATATCTCCTCTGAACCCGAAATTCTAGAATCCAAAATCCTTGGAGAGGGAAGTTACCAAACCTCTCCTAAAAATTTAAATAATTCAGAAAATTTTGGAGAGGGAAGTTACCAAACCTCTCCTGAAAATTTAAATAATTCAGAAAATTTTGGAGAGGGAAGTTACCAAACCTCTCCTGAAAATTTAAATAATTCAGAAAATTTTGGAGAGGGAAGTTACCAAACCCCTCCCCTGAAGAATTAAATAATTCCGGAATTGCAGAGGAAAGTTTCCATACTTCCCTATTAAATTCTACTTCTGTCGATTGCAAGGAAGTAAATAACCAAATCTCGCTATGCAATGCGATTCAATTCTATCAAAAGGAGCCAGAGGAAAAGAGCTCCATTCTAGGAAAAATTAAATTACCAAGGGTCGGAATTCCTGCAAAAAATGATAATCATCAAAATGATTCCTCTCATATTACTATCGATGAACTTCTAAAAAGAATGCAATCATGTAATCTTCATATAAATGTTCGTAAAAAAAAAATAAACCATCAAAGGAAAATAAATCATCTTCAAAAATCCTAGTGTCTATACAAAATCAATCTCAAGAAATGATAGACAAATTCATGCGCAAATGTAAGTCAAAACATGAGGAAAGAATTGGACAAGAATGTCGAAACGAAACTACGAAAAATATTCCACGCGAATGCTTAGTTGTATCAGAAAAGATCGGAAAGGATAGACTCACAGAAATTACAGAACTATTGCGTTTGGAGCATTTGAGTTTCCAGGAAAAAACAAGTGTAATGAAACTTATAACTGACAGCCAGGACAGATTTCACATCTCTGGAGAGAAGTTGTCAGCAACAAATATATTACAACACCAAATATCTACAACGGATGATCGACCTATAAATATGCGACAATACAGATTCCCGCAAATTCATAAAGAAGAAATAAATAGACAGGTAGAAGAATTGTTAGAAGGAGGCATCGTAAAACCTTCTCAATCACCGTATAATACGCCTGTATGGATAGTTCCCAAAAAAGAGGACACAAAGGGAAACAAATGGTGGAGAATGGTATTAAATTTCCGAGCCTTAAACGAAAAAATTGTCGGGGACGCATACCCGTTACCTAATATTATCGACATTCTGGATCAATTAGGCGGAGCGCAATATTTCTCGGTATGCGACTTAGCATCTGGATTTCATCAAATAAAGATGGATCCTGTTGACAGTCATAAAACTGCATTTACAACTCCTTTCGGTCATTACGAATTTGATCGAATGCCTTTCGGATTAAAGTATGCGCCCGTTACTTTTCAACGATTAATGGATTTAGTATTATTAGGATTGCAAGGCAAAGAGCTATTTGTGTATATGGATGACATTGTCATCTACGCTGCTTCATTAGAAGAACACGAAAGGAAATATAATTTGTTGATAGAGCGATTTAAAATTACAGCCTGAGAAATGCGAAAATTCTTGAAAACCGAAGTCACTTATTTGGGGTATGTAATTAGTAAGGATGGAGTTAAATCCAATCCGAAGAAATTAAAAGCCGTAAAGCAATTTCCAAGACTCAAAACGCCGAAAAATATCAAACAATTTCTTGGATTAGTCGAAGATATTACCGAAGATTTATACCAAATTTTTCAAAATTAATCCCTCACCAATTTGTTAAAAAATGAAGCTAAATTTGAATGGACAATAGATCAAGAAGACTCCTTCCAAGCATTAAAGGAGAAATTGTGCGAAGAACCTGTCTTGCAATATCCCGATTTTTCCAAACCTTTTATATTAACTACTGATGCTTCCGGAATAGCGATTGGAGGCATCCTATCACAAGGAGAAATAAATAAAGATCGATCGATAGCATATGCTTCGCGAACTCTAACCAAAAACGAAATAAAATACACTTATGAGAAGGAAACTTTAGCCATAGTGTATTGTGTCAAGCATTTTAGATATCTATATGGACGGAAATTTACTTTGGTTACGGACCTCTTCTCTGATTTAAAAATGTACAGGACGCAAACATGTGAATACTACGATAGAGATTAAAATTAGCTGAACACGATTACGATGTGGTATATAAGGCAGGTAAAACTAACGTAAATGCCGGTGCATTATCACGAAATCCGGTAGACCTTGAAGAAGCGAACTGCAATATAATCACCACAAGCCTTTGAACCTCAATGATCCAAAAGATGCATAAACGATTTCTAAAATGCTAGAGGAATCAGATGAAGAGGACGAAGAGGACGAGGATTTTAAATTATATTTGACTTGAGATGACGAACCACTTGAAGACTTATTTCCAGACGATCATCCACCTGAAGAGGGTACGAATTCAGCAATCTCTTATACGAAAGGAGACAGAAAAACCACAAGAACCACAAGCTTTGGAAAAGGCTACAACGCGCAATATTCCTCGAAATAATAAAATGCAGCTCGAAGCCAAACAGCAAAAAATAGAAATGCCCAGCAGGATAAGCTACCCAGAGATTTCCCACAACAAAAGAATGAGATGGAAAGAGTAAAAGACAGAAATGACTTATTGGACGGAGAAGACGATGCAGAAAGCGACAATGAAGAGGAAAATCAAGAAAAGGAAGGATTTGAGGAAGGATATAAAATTCAGAAATTAAAAAGAAAAACAGGGCCTATTATTGTTAATGACCAAATAATCAAAAACAATATTCTCGATTCTCACGATCTATTATTTTAAAAAAAATAACGAAGCGAAAGGATAACGTTGCATATTTTGTCGACACCAATGGAATACCGTTGGACTCAGGTTCACAAAACTATTTGAAAGAAACAAGATCCCTCGCTTAAAAGATCTCGCTCTGGGAAAAGCCAAAGTCGTAAAATACAAAAAATATTACCATTTAGGCCTTACCTATCAGCGAAGGGCAACGTGAGGGACCGACGATGACCTTCACCAGATTTCCGCCGTAATAAAAAATTTACGGTCTTCCACTGAAAAATTAAAAGAGACTATTAGCATTGCTAAAACCGATCAACAACGTGCCATGGAGCAATATCAAAATCGCATTGCAATTAGTTTTTGTGGATTCAACATCCAAATTAATTATATGCAATGGACTAGTAAAATACCCACCTAAAGATCTTCGATCTACGATAATTGGAGAAATGCATTGCTTACCTACGGGAGGACACCGAGATGTCACAAAGACTTATAACAGAATAAAATACAAATACCATTGGGAAAATCTAAAGTCCGATGTTCAACGATATATACAACAATGTTTACAATGTCAGTTAAAAAAACTAGTTCGAGTAAAAACCAAACAACCTATGATAATCACTGATACATCAGGATCGTTCTTTAATAAAAGTAGCCATGGATATCATAGGACCCTTAACCCTTAATCCTAAAACTGGAAGAGGTAACGAATACATCTTAACCCTGCAAGATCAATTAACTAAATTTTGCATGGGAATACCCTTATCTGATCAAACATCAGAGACAATAGCAGAAGCTGCCTTTGTCGGCAGATTTATTTGCGTATTAGAAGCACTTAAAGCAATATTAACCGATCAAGGAAGAGATTTTATCAGTGAATTAATGAAGAAAATAGCAAAAATATTCAGAATCCGTAAATTCCGTACAACTGCATTTCACCCTTAATCAAATGGATCCTTAGAACGATCACACCACGCATTAGAAAAATACTTGAAACAATATGCAACGAGCAGAAACAATGGGACAGATGGATTGGCTTAGCCATGTTTAATTACAACACTAGCTCCATGAGGCTACAAAACATACTCCATACGAACTAGTGTTCGGTAAAATAGCAAGAGTACCGTCAAATGAGCTCTTTAACTGAAGACAAATTAGCTAATTACGATGATTATCTAATAAATTTAGTTATGCAACTCCATGCAATCCAAATAAATGCGTGAAAACGTCATAGAAGCTAAAGTTAAATTTAAAAAATATTACGACAAGAAAATTAATCCACAGACATTCAAGCCTGGAGATCATGTATTTTTATTAAAGGGACCAAAACCCGAAAAATTTGGAGATCAATATATCGGACCTCATGAAGTCTTGGAAATTTTAAACAAAAATAATGTTAAAATTAAAATAAAGAAAAATAGTCTCATCGTTCACCCTAACCGCTTGCGATTTCTCACATTAAACCAGTTCATAATAATTAAACAAATCAAATCGACATTTCAGATGATGGATTGCTGCATCAAAGGAATAATCATCATATTTATATTAATAATATGGACTCAAGAAACTTACGGAATAATAGGATACGACTGTGGCTCCGCAGTACACACTCACACTCACACACACGCACACACACACACACATACACACACACACACACACAAACCTAGAAGAAATAAAAAATAATATAATAATGATAATAAAAATTAGTGATAAAAATATATAGATATAATATATAGATATAAATATAATATAAATATATATAGATATAAATATATAGATATAAATATATAGATATAAAGAAACCTATTTCCGAGATATCTGTTGTTTCATGTCACCGTTTGAATGAAATGCATGAATTGGATTGGGATAACATTAGAATTTTAGATACAGAACAATCATTAATGAAACGAAGAATTTCAGAAATGATACATATAAAAGACCAAACTAGTGGTATCAATAAACAAAGCGACACGGAAGGTTTGCCTGATGTTTATCTTCCTCTTCTAAAGAAAAATCTCTCTCGCACTTAATAAATAATTCTAGAACTTTCCAAATTGTTGACTCATAGATATAAATAGCGGTAAAATATATGATACGACTAAGAACAATACATAATGTCACGACAAATTTCTATCTGTGCAATGTTTATATTTGTGATTCATCGTTATAATTCTGCTGTAAAACAGGTAATGACTCTTTTGTTTTATATTCCGATCAAAAGATATTAATGATATAATAAATTATTTTAAATTAGAATCTGGAAATTCTCGTTCTACGCTTTTCATGATATGACTTCTGACGTTCGAATATTATTATACGAAGCAGCGTCTAATAGAAGTAAACACGTTTTTACAATTATAAAACACGACGATTGAATTTTATTTTAACTTGATGTAACACTGCGTTTTAAGAATGTTTCTACAATTATAACACACGACGGTTGAAGTTTATTGCAACTTGATGTAACACTGCGTTTGAAGAATTTTATTCATTTACTGAAGATGGCCAGATTGTGGCCGAAACGTTTAATATTATTATTTTATTGTAATAATCAATTTTGTTGCAATAATAATTAAATATCACAATTTATAACTTGTATTTGTGGTTTCTTATGCTCTTTGTTTTATAATTTTTGAATTTATAACCACATTTGTTTGTTTTTTTACGTTTTTTGATAAAAATATATTATAAAAGTTTTATATATATAGGGTTGGCCATATTCGACGGAAAGATGTGGCAACACTGTAACTTTTGACAGAGATGTTAGATCGAGTAACGACGTAGCGCGTTTGAAGCGTCAGTCGAAGGAAATTTGTGCCATGGAACAGTACACGCCACGCGAACGCTCTCAGATTGTTGAAATTTACATTCAACAAAACAAGTCAATTGTTAAAACTCAACGTGCATGGAGAAAAATAAATAAAGTGAAAAGTGCGCCTTCCGCGAACACATTGTATCGTTTGTATGAAAGATTTTCAACTGGTGAGGCACTCACTAATCCCAAGCGTCCAAATAAAGTGCGACCAAGGCGATCGGGTGATAATATCGCACTCGTACAGGCCAGTGTTCAGAGATCTCCAACAACATCTCAAACACGTCGATCTGAGCAGTTGGGCATAAAACGAACCACTTTACGTCGCATATTGCATCATGATTTGCATTTGTTCCCATACAAAGTTCAAGTGACGCAAAAACTGTTAAAAACTGTTTTGAATGGCCACCGCGTTCACCAGATTTAACGGCTCCAGACTTCTTTCTGTGGGGCTATTTGAAATCAAAGGTTTATGTCAACAAGCCAAGGACCCTAGACGAACTTAAGACCAACATCCGACAGGAAATAGCCGCCATATCGGCCGAAACATTGTTCAAAACGATGGAAAACGCTGCAAAACGGGCACTACTCGCCATGCAGGCTCAAGGCGATCATTTAAGAGATATCATATTCAACAAATGATGTACACAAATCTCCTTGAACCATATTAAATGGCTTTTACAATGAAAAGCAAAAAATGTGTTTTTTTTCCGATGATTAAAAAAAAAAACATCTTTCCGTCGAATATGGCCAACCCTGTATATATAAAAATATGCACACATATATACATACATATATATATATAGTAAGAGAAGTTCAGAGGTAGTATAATAATAGTAATAATAATAATAATAATAATAAAAATAAAATAATATTTTTTTTAATCATTATATTAGGAAAAACTAACAAGAGATTTATATAGCTGATTCTTGCTGGAGTAAGATTAATTAAGAACAACATCTATCTTTTATTCTTAGGCAAATTGTCCTGCTTTCCTCTTCCCTCTTAAAAGAATTTTTTCTCGTATGCAGAGCCACCTGATCGTCAATTACAGCATATAATTTGCCAGTGCATTATCACCATCTCCAGATCACTAGATCGTATAAAGATCTTGATACTTTAATTAAATGGAAAAATTTAGTTGACAGTTTCGATATTTGACTGAAACCCCGGTTACGTCACTGAAGGGACACTGAGTCTGTCGAAGCATCTCGATAAAAATCTGCGACCATTGCCATGCAGAAATCCCAAATAAGGATGCTACATGGCCCTTGCCATAGAGAGTCTGTGGACGAATGCAAAAACTGTTCGACTGCGTAAAACGACAATAAATGTCAAGCCGCGGAGGAATAAATGTTGAAGCCGCATCAAAAAGATTTCGGCACACCGACAAGACACTTTAGACTGGAGATGGGGAGCACCTTTGATCATTGCACGGGTCGATGCAACAAACCTTTTTTTTTGGAAGTTGGCGACTTTCAGGTATTCATCCTTTTAAATATTCCAACATCCACTTGCTAATATAAATAAAGGAAAAGAAAAAGGAAAAATAATATACATGTTTAACATTAAAATATACACATATATGTATAGAGTTATATAAATTCTCCAGCAGAGATTGGCAAATCTTAGCGTTAATTAAATTATATGCGCAGAAGTATCTTTTAATGAGCTAAGTATTTTAGTATTTTAGTACATTATTATAAGTAAGTATAACAAGGAGTACGAAAGAATTTCGAAAAGAATCCTATCTTTCTTTCCTGCTTTTTAATGACATGAGCTATAAACTTACGGACGGATATCAAAATGTTGATCTTCTTTATATGTAATACGCGTATATGCATACCAAGATATTGACATTTATTTGTAAATGGAAGGACGGAAGAACTGAAGAGGCGAATTTTAGAAACGTCCTATTCTTTCCTGCTTCTCTAATAAACCAAGGGACGCACATGTAAGGAATAACACTTAAATATGGGTCCGACCATGTAGTCAAATCCATCAAATTATCGAAAGAAAAAAATCAATACCTTTTTTTTGCAGATGTTGCGTTCTCACACCCCAACATTTGTCTAAGGCTGGGGGTATTACGTCCTACAGACGCCACGATTCTTTTCTTCGGCTCCACGTCGCGACTATAGTTGGCGTCTGCGAGACTCGAGCGGAGCCTTCTGATAACGATCTGACAGATTTGAAAAGAGGGACCGGACAGGTTCTGCGAAAACTCGTAAATGCCAACCCGGAAGGAATAACAACCTTAATGCAGGCCCGAAAAAAGACAAGATTGCAAAAGACATTATAAATGCACCGAAGTCACGCAATAGTCTAGGCTTTGTCATCCGAGACTGACTAACAATTTCATCTTAGAAAAACAGGCGCCATGTCGCACTTAAAAAATCGTAAAACGCATAGGATAACTTCCCATGGTAGCGTTATCTAAGATCAGACTCGCGACTGACAATGGTAGCCCTGCACGCCTAGTTGTGCACGGTAACCATTTGTTTACCTAGCTGTATTTTCCGCGAGAATACAGAATTCGTCATCCGTCTGGAGCAATCTTGGCTCTTTAAGGAAAAACATAAATCACTTCTTTTCTTCTCGAAACTACTGTAACGATGTACTTTAGATTAACAACGATAGGGCGCTATAAAAATCGTAAATCTCACGTGATATTGCAACTAACTTTTGCATCCTAGACAAAGGGCACAACGCCCTTTTTTCGGGGTATAAATAAAGATCCCACGGAAGCACAGAGCGTCAGTACGAAATTTCCAACCACTCGATCCACGTCAGTGAAGTTCGCGGTCAATTACTCCAGTTCATCCTTTGTCACGGGCAGTGCGAAAATTATTGAATATTTCGCTAATCATGCCAGTTCGCTATTCCATCCGAGTGCGAACTTGTAAGTAAATCGCAATTGGAATTACCAGCCATACGCCACTGAGACTGCCCTTCGGACTCTCTCCGCGGACGACGGATCATGGATCGCACGCACGCACGCAATCACCCACCCACCCACTCACACACACACACACACACACACACACACACACACGCATACACGCATACATCCATAAGCTGTAATGTATATTTTTATGTAAAAAAGGGAAGAGAGAAGTTTTTATGTATAAAACCTTTTTTTTTATTATTTTTCTTTTTATTAATGAATCTAGCTTAATGTATTCCCCTGTCTTTTATTAAAATCACCTCTCGCATTCACTTCTCTCGAATACCTGAGGTCTCACGAGGTTCAGTCCCGGGTCAAAAGGATTAAGTTCCTTGACCCAAAAGTAGGACCGACGTTCGCACTTTCCAGCGGAACAGGTGTCATAGCGTCCCTTCGGACGTTGACCCATATTCCAGGACTGAAAAGGTGCGTACGACTCACAGGTTCGCCTCCGCGCGGATACCTGTGAGATTGAATCTAACCGTCCTTCCATATTCTCTCCATTCTGCCTCATTGTCTCCTTGACTAAATTTCCAAGAGTTTGGACGTAACAAAATCTTATATTTTATTTTTTAAACTTGATACATTTCTTTCAGGCATTGCGACCACCAGTATATTTTAAACACATTTTGTAACAATTTTTAACATGTTTCCCACAACGTACAGTATTAGTAGCATCAAGATTACGTAAAGAATCTATATCTTCGTAATCAGCATCCAGAGTCTCAATTGTCGAGTCGTCGCTATCGAGTATATCAGCCAGCTATTCGCATTTTTTAAATCCTTTAACGTATATAAGAGTCTTATTGTCATCATTCTCTTACCAGTTACAGCCATTGTAATCAGGCGTTTCACCAAGCTGTACGGAATTATCTGTCTTCCCATTGCAATCCATAGTGACAAGCACTCAGCCAGGATGCACAGTCCTTTTCGGATTTTGTCAAGAAATTCCATGGCATGGACATGTAAAAATGTTATGAGAGAATGGCTCCATTTCTCAACACCATCATTTCCTTCACGATAAATTTCCTTCCAACGATAAATACAATCAAATGATTGCATTAAAAAAGCATGTTTTCCTTATTTCATTGTGTTTAACAATATTTCAAAGAGATTTTAAATCGATTCCAGAGGTGACACACATATCCCTTTGTTATTGAATATTGTCACGCTTATTGAATGTAAGTAGACAAAAAAATAAAGATTTACAATTGTTACATTAAAGATTCTTTAAATTAATGCTTTATAAATATGTAAACTATGATGTAATTTTTTATTATTGAATGCAAAAACGATTATATCATGACATCTCTTAACGCGATCTGAGTTTTTTCACTTAGAATTTGTTACGTCTATATTTTAATATTAATAAATTTCATATTAAATATATTACAGATGTGATGCATTTGCAAATTGTAATAAAAAAAATGTAATTCCAAATGTATGAGTAAGTACAAAATGCTAAAACGAATAATATGTTTCAATGTTTCCGTGCAAACGTTCGCTACTGAAATTTAACTTATTGAAGAATTCATTACTCATGTAACTTTAATGTTAAAAACGTTATGAATTCTTTTTAAAGGTATAAGAGACCAACATTGGTCAACCTAAACTGTTAAAAAATAAATACGTTATTTCTTCGAACGCTCTTGCCCAGTCTATGTTCACTGCTACAATACCAAATCATTGTTTGAACAACAATCATTTATTGTTATAATAGAATTAAAGTGAAATTGCTGCAAAGTATAGTTCTGTCTCATTATTGCGATCAATAACAAACTTTCTACAAATGCAATGGTAAATTCGTGACATTAGCTATATAGTTTTTAAATTTATTTCATATAATTATACGTTATTAATTTAATTCTTTTTTTTTATACATTTATATTATAATATTTAATTACTTTTTAATTACAGGAAATATTAATTTTATTCATAAAAGATTTTTATTCCTGATGTAAAATGCTTATAAGTAAAGCTTCAACAAGAAATAACACACACACGCACATATATATATATATATATGTGTGTGTTATATATATGTAATATATACATACATACAATACATACGTTATAAACCGTATAAAAAAATTCTTTAATTAATATAGATAACTTAGATAAATAAATGTTAATTCCATCAATTAAATAAAAGAAATTCTATATTCGATCAAAGCTGATCTTATTGCCTAAATATTTCGGTGTGAATTTATATACGTACATAGACAATTCTGTAAACTGCGCAATAAAGTCCTTTTCAATCTTAAAACGCAATCATGGATGGAACTACAGTAGTATTATAAAATTATGTATTATAATTGTATGTTCATATACGTTCCCTTGAAAAACGAATTCACTCATTAATTGTTGATCAAACGAATGTTTACTTACTTATAATCATTGGCGACAAGTATTGCTGAAGTTGGCACGCTTGATTTATGCGAAACTGCAAAATTCTGTTTCTACGTATTCAACAGAGTAATCTAACCGCAAAACATATCGATTTTTCGTAGAAAAAAATTTTTATATTATACTTATGCAAAATCGTATCTAACGTAATCTTCGTCACAACTGCCGTACACCGACGTCTTACCGAGAAGAACTTATGCACTTTTATCTGTTAAACTTAAATCATCAACCGAAAAATGCTTTATTATTATGTTGCATACACATCACATGTTGATAGTATTAGTGAACTACAATCACAAAACATCTATGACAATTATCAAATCAGCATCGAAAGTCTATCAAATCACTGTCAAAAACATCTTTCGAATCAATGTCAAACATCTATCGAACCATTATTGAACCATTATTATCTATCGCACCACTTTTAATCCTAACTATATACACTGGAGTCTCAGAAACCTCAACCACAATTTGCTAAATTGAGATTTGTTCGTATTTCTGAACTTTTCTTTTTCTTTGAATAGAGAGTCATCGAACGGTTCAATCGTACACTGAAGACCGAAATGTGGAAACAGTTCACACACACAAATTATTAAGTATTCGTCTATTTGTCATGTAATGCAGCATTTTCGATATTATTTAAAGCGTGAACTATTTATTTATATTTTATAATAAAATTTTTATCAAATTTTGTGAAAAAAGCATTAAATTTATTGATAACACAACTTTGGCGTAAAAATTTATTTAAATTATTTTAATTTTTCACTCATATTGTTTACATACTGACACAGTTCAAAATATATGTATTCCATGCAATGTTCCAGTTCGAACATAAAAAACACAGTTGACGGCTTCATGTACGGATATGTACTAAATTATGACAATATTGCATTATATGCAACACGTATTATAACACGTATTATACATTTTTCTACAATCAGAAAAAGTTTAATTTCTTGAATAGTTTATATTAGAAAAAAGCAATTACGGAGGATCAAACAAACAAAATGACACAGAATCATTGCTGTAATTTATAATTTGTAATACCATAATTTGTCTGTATTTGTATTGAGAGCGACTCGATTAAAGTCCAGACGTTTGTAATAAATTGCACAATTGATATTAGTATGTCAGTTATTTAACATTACAGTACATGTAATATTAAAAAATACACAAACGGTTACGTCGGTCTGATAGACCACTGTCATATTTCTGCTAATTTTGTAAGTCCTTATAATGAAGAATGTACACTATGTGTAGTGTTACGTCCTACAGACGCCACGATATCTTTTTTCCTCTTCGCCGCGATTATGGTGGGCGTCTACGAGACCCGAGCAACGCCTTCTGATAACGGACTGATAGAATTGAAAGAGGGACCGGACAGGGGCCGCGAAAACTCGTAAACGTCAATCAACCCAGAAAAAATGATAAGCTTAATGTAGGCCCAAAAAGAGACAAGATTGCAAAGACATCACGCAATAGTAAAATTCTAAGCTTTATCATCCGAGACTGACTAACAACTTTATCTTAAAACAAGCGCCATACCGCACTTAAGAAAAATCATAAACGCATAGAATAACTTTCAACAGGAGCGTTATCTGAAACCAAACTCGCACTGACAATAATAGCATGGTAACCATCTGCTTATCTAGTCATATTTTCCGCAAGAATAATAGAATTCGTCATCCGTCTCGAAGCAATCTTGGCTTTTTTTTAAACCATAAATCACTTTCTCTTTTTCCCAAAACTACTCTATGTACTTTAGAGCACTCACGATAAAACTTTATAAAAATCGTAAATCTTACGTGACATTGCAACTAACATTAGGATCCTAAACAAAGAGCTCAACACCCTTTTTTCGGGGTATAAATAGAGGTCCCGCGGAAGCACAGAGTGTCAGTATGGGAGTTAAACTCATCTAGTCCGTGTCAGTACGGGAGTCAAACTCATCTAGTCCGCGTCAGTACGGGATTTAAAACCATCCAGTCCGAGTCAGGACAGAATTAAAAAACCATTAAGTACACATCAGTGAGCAGTCCGAAAATAGTTAACTCGCGTCCGAGTGTGAATTAAAAAAAAAGAAAATAATAAAAATCGCAATCGAAGTTAGCCATACGCCGACTACTGCAGTCCAGACGCTCTTTGGTGACGACGGACCTCCGTGGCTTGACTCGCCTAGAACCTCGATATCTTGGAGACGCCCTATAAGTAAGTCATAATTATTTACAGTCCACCCCGCGTTTCCCCGCGTGGAAAGGGGATGAATATTTATACTCGCGAACATACGTCAATTGATAACTCGGTTCGTAGTGCGTTCCATCAGGAAACGCGGACGACCCCCCTGTAGCCGGAGGAGTAGGCGGAACCGTTCCCCAGGGCTACCCAATCTCGCGCCGGCACAACCTATAGAATTCACGGGAATCTCCTACTCACCAACGGAACCGTTGGACCTTACCTCCTCTCCTGCCATCGACCTTGATATCCAAGACATCCTTGGTTATTCCCCTCCCCCTCTCGAGGAACGATTCCCTCCACCTCCTCCCGAACAACGATTCCCTCCACCTCCTCCCGAACAACGATTCCTTCCCCCTCCTCCTCTCAATTAACGATTCCCTTCACTTCCTCCCGAACAACGATTCCTTCCCCCTCTTCCTTTAGAGCAACGATTCTCTCCACTTCCTCCTTACGAACCAAGATACCCACTCCCTCTTCCTCCTTCGGATCAACTCCCGCCCCTTCGATTAAATTCTGATCCGATCAACCGGGATCAGATGTTCCAGTTCTATACGTCCCCCTCTCACGAAGGGGACAGATTAATAACCGTATATATCCCCGGAAATCCCGCACCTTACACCGTGCTTTTTAAGCATCTTATCCCGATGTGCTCCTGCAATACGTTCCTCGCCGCCCGTATCCACTAACCCTTTCTCCTCCAAACACACACGCACACATACACGCATTCACAAATTGTAGTCATAATAGACACCGTGTTTATTTTTTGTTAATAAATGTAATCTAAGGTATTTCCCCCTGTTTTTTATTGACATCACCCCTCGTATTCACTTTCCTCGAATACCCGAGGTCGCACGAGGTCCAGTCCCGAGTCAAAGGGATTAAGTTCCTTGACCGAAAGATAGGACCGACGTTCGCACTGTCCAACGGAACAGGTGTCATAGCGTCCTTTCGGACGTTGACCCACATTCCGGGACTTAAAAGGTGCGTACGACTCACAGGTGTTCGCCTCCGTGCGTATACCTGTGAGATTGAGTCTAACCGTCCTTCCATACCCTCTCCATTCTCTCTTATTGTCTCCTTGACCAAATTTCAAGGGTTTGGACGTAACATGTAGTATAGACGTAACAAATTCTTCGGATTAAGTGAAAGAGACTCAGATCGTTGAGAGATGTCATGATATAACCGTTTTTGCATTCAATAATAAAAAATTACATCATAGCTTACATATTTATAAAGCATTAATTTAAAGAATCTTTAATGTAATAATTGTAAGTCTTTATTTTTTTATCTACTTACATTCAGTAAGCGTGACAATATTCAATAACAAAGGGATATGTGTGTCACCTCTGGAATCGATTTAAAATCTCTTTGAAATATTGTTAAACACAATGAAATAAGGAAAACATGCTTTTTTAATGCAATCATTTGATTGTATTTATTTTTGTTGGAAGGAAATTTATCGTGAAGGAAATGATGGTGTTGAGAAATGGAGCTATTCTCTCATAACATTTTTACATGTCCATGCCATGGAATTTCTTGACAAAATCCGAAAAGGACGCTTCCTGGCTGCGCGTCCTGGCTAAGTACTTGTCACTATGGATTGCAATGGGAAGACAGGATGATTCCGTACAGCATGGTGAAACGCCTGATTCAATGGCTGTAATTGGTATGAAAGAGAATGATGACAATAAGGCTCTTATATACGTTAAAGAATTTAAAAAACGCGAATAGCTGGCTGATATATTCGATAGCGACGACTTAACAATTGAGACTCTGGATGCTGATTATGAAGATATAGATTCTTTACGTAATCTAGATTACTAATACTATACGATATGGAAAAATATGTTAAGAATTGTGCATTACAGAATGTATTTAAAATATACAACTGGTAATCGTTACGCCAGAAAAAAATATATCAAGTTTAAAGATAAAGTATGAGATTTTTTAAATGTATTTCATTTCTTTCCCCTATCCCTATAATTAAGAATAGTTACTCAATAACAGTTTTAATAATGATTCGACAATTAGGAATGCTTGGCCATTTGTATTACTAAACATATTATCAATTGCTAAATTAAAATTATTGCTGAGTCATATTATTAAAAAATCATTAAAAAAAACAAGTACCTATTTAATAAAATCGTGTGCAAAAAAAGAAAAGGAAAGAGAGCGCAACGGGAGGAAGAGAGAGCGCAAATAATAAGTATAGGATTGCAACGGGTGGAAGAAAGAACTGCATCCTACAATGGATAGGAGGGAGAGGACAATAGTTTAAAGACAGAAAGCAATGGGTGAAAGAGAGAAGGAACAAACCCTCTTCCCCTCTAATGAGGACCATGACGCTCTACGTATAAACGTATGTATGAACGTATGTATGTATAAATGTATATATGTATAAACGTTTGTATGTATAAACATTTGTATATACGTACATACATATGTTTATACATACGGTTACATATTTTTATACATACATACGTACGTATACACGTATATATAACCGTGTGTATAAACGTATGTACAAACGTACGTGTGTATAAATGTACGTATAAACGTAACGTACATACAAACGTTTATACGTACATTTATACATACATTTATACACACGGTTATATATACGTTTATATGTATGTTTATACGTATGTAAGTTTAGACGTAGATATGTGTAACGTACGTATAAACGTATCTACGTATGAACGTATATAAGTAGGATAAGTATATTATTCTAATTCACGGATACAGCAATCAGTAGATGGCTTTAGTGTCGGATCTCGCGCGGATGGGGAGGGTGAAATCACAGATACGTTTATATGTAGATACGTATAAAAAGTATTTTCATGACATGTGTGATGATGAATGCTATGAATGTGACAAATGTGACTCCGCCTTTATGTATTATAATATCACGGTGCTAAATTACTATAAAATTATAGAAAGCCAGTGTGCAGAGAATGAGAAGTGTCACATGCAAGAGCTCCGTGGAAGAGTGCGACGTGATCTAAAGACTGTGGAAAAAACATGGAAAATTACGAGCGGAACGCGAACTACTGAAGCAGAGCGGCCATGTCGCCACTCTGGTGGAGTGTTTCGCGTGGCTGCAACGATGCGAGTTCATCGAACTTGAAGAACTTTGTCGTGCCAAGCGTCCGCGCTTTGTCATTGGACACAATCCGCGGTGGTAATCGCGCGACTCGCGGGTGCAAAATCGCAATTGGAGCGATAATTCGTGCATGTTGGTGGCGGGTGGTACGCGAGGTGGCGACGAAAGATCCCATTTGGCGAGAGATCAACACTGCGTTCGAGAATCGTATTCTGACTGGTGCAATAATCAACGCGAACTACATCGAGTCGAGACAGTTTTTGGAAGACGCGGGCAATATAGTGCTCAAGCGAGTGCGCTTCTACACTGTAGAAGGACAGAATAGTGTGAAAGTGAATACCACGTTCAATGATGAGTTTGCGGCAAATAATAAGCGTCATCAAGAGCGTAAACACAAAAGCAGTAAGATATATCGATGTACTGATTTGCGCGAATGGTATGAGCAGCGCGTCGAACCCACGTTGGCGTCACTTGAAGAGTTCCAGAAACGCAACAGCGGGTGGGCGCTTGAAGAGTTCCAGAAACGCGACCACGGGTGGGCGCTGTCGTGAATCCTCAACTTAATTGTCAACGTGAACAGACTAAATCCCATGCATACAGGATGCCACATCAAAGTACCGCGAGAAATTATGCTGAAGAAAGTTGTGATCAATGTGAAATCCATGAATAATGCATACTTTGCGTAATCGGTGGTCGCCGCTCTGTACCCCGCAGAAAGAAATGTGAATAATAATTTATCGTATTCACATTATACTATAGTGTTGAATCTCGCGGGCATCGAGTTCCCAATGACTTTAAAGGATATTCCAAAATTCAAATGTTGAACGTGGAATCGATCAACGTACGACATCGAGAATAAATAGCTCCTTCTTCTACGCCTCACCGGTGAGAAGAAGAAGAAGAAGAAGAAGTACGTCAATATGCTGTATCTGCAAGATCTACGCAACGATGATGTCACCCACTTTATGTAAATCAAGAATCTGTCCTGTCTCGTGAGATCGCAAATTACTAGGAATAAGAAAAAGAAATTTTTCTGCGATCGGAAAATGTAATAAAAAAACTATAATTTTCTTGAAATAATAATAATAATAATAATTTCTGTTTTTTAGATGTCTTCATTACTTCAGTACGAATGAAAAATTATAGTCACACGTAGTGGATTGTGGCAAAATGACTGCGCTATCCGACTGCCGAGCGACAAATGGCTCGTGTTTGCAAACCACTACAATAAGAAACGAGTGCCGTTCATCATCTATGCCGACCTGGAGTGTGTTCTACATAAGATGGAACCCAACAAGGAAGACGCATCGTCGTAAATATATATAAATAGCATGAGGTATTTAGTATAGGATATTAGGATGTGCGATGCTCATACGATGCTCATTCGCGTTATCATTGTATCAGTTCCGTCGTGATAAAGATTAAAGAAGTATAGCGTGGTTCGCGCGATAATTCCAAGACTTGGCACATCGCGTGAAAAATATCGTATTCGTTAACGTGTCCATGTCGAAAGAATAATGGGAGGCATACCGTAGCGCGATACATTGTCACATCTGCGAGAAATCGTTCGCGCCGGACGACATGCGGATACGCGATCATTGTCATATCACCGATAGATACCGCAGTCCAGCGCATGCAAACTGCAATCTAAATTATAAAATTTCGCTATATATTCCAATCGTATTTCTCAATTTATCGGGCTACGACGCACATTTTATAATTAAAGAAATTGCTACCGCGTATGTGATGGATATGTAGATCTCCCTTCTATAACAAAGGAAAAATACATTTTATTCACTAAACATGTCGATAGCACCAAAGATAAAAATGAAAATAACTTTCAGAAAGATTGTATAAAATTAAAAGTTCATCGATTCTTTCAAATTTATAGTAAGAGCCTCGTATAAATTGGTGTCGTATCTCAATAAAGAAAAACTAAAAATTACACAGTCAAAATTTTTTGCAAACTTAGCGCGGAGAATTTTCTTCTATCTAGCGCGGAGATCTTCTCACATGTAAAGGCGTCTTTCCGTAGGAGTACGTTGACTGCGTCGAAAAGTTAGAGGACACGCGTCTACAATCGCGTGAATCATTTTTCAGTTTGTTAACGGGCGTATTTGAGAGCGATTATGCTCACGCCACGAACGTCTGACAGCGATTCTCTATTCGAACGCTCGGCGAGTACAGTGATCTGTACTTGAAAACTGATGTATTGTTATTAGCCGACATTTTCGAAAATTTCCGCGAGAGTTGTGTCGAGTTACAGTCTTGATCCCGCGCATTACTACACCTTGCCGGATTTCACGTGGGACGCCATGCTGAAACATACGCGCGTAAGATTTGAGTTGCTCATTGACATTGATATAGTTCTATTCATCGAGCGCAGTATACGCGATAGCCTCAGTCAATGTTCAGACAAATACGTACAGGCTAATAACAAGTACATGCGTTCATACGACTCGTTGAAACCTTCGTCATACCTTACGTACTACGACGTGAATAATCTGGATGGGCGATGTATCAACCGCTGCTATATGCCAAATTTCGATGAGTCGAAGACGCTGCGAATTTTGACGCGAGCGTGATCGTTCCGGATTCGTCCACCAGTTATATTCTCGAGGTTGATCTCGAGTATCCATAGCATCTACACGACCGACACACTGACCTATCTTGCTGCCCAACGCGCGATAAGCCGCCCAACAAGCGTGAGGATAAACTTCTAGCGACGTTGTACGATGAACAGCTCTGTTATAATAGAAAAATTCGAATCATTTAAAACTAAATTACAAAACCATTGTCAAAATTTGATAACGATGCCATATCCTTGTCACGCATCTGCATTAGCAGCAAATGCAGCTTGCAGCGCAATTCCTGAAACATGCGAGGAGCTTTTGCGAAAAGTGGCATAGTTTATCTCTAGCAATCCCAAGCGCGTGTATTTTTGATCAATTCTAAAAATCATTTAGTTTTGATGGGACTCGTAGGAAAATTTTAAAACTGTCTGAAACGTGATGGCGTCATGCATGCGTGGCTAGACTGAACGAAAATTGGGATGTGCTGTTAAAATTTTTGCAAGAGGAACAATTGAGCGAGAAATCAAAGTCAGGAGCTGCTTTATTATCTCTGATGCAAAATTCAGAAATACGAGGGGTGTTCAAAAAGTAAGTTTTCCTGCTCCGGGAAAAAAGCAAAACACAATTTTTAGGTTAAAGTAACATATGTATTTATTGTTTGACTTATAAACTATTTTTCTACATAGTCCCCTTGGACTTGAATACATTTTTTATATCTGTTCTGAAGCTTTGACAAACCTAGTTTATAAAAATCCGTGCCCTGTTTTTTAAAGAATAATTTAACAAAGTCTTTCACTTCATCATTTGAATTGAAGTGATGGCCACCCAAACTTTCCTTTAACTTAGGAAAAAGATAAAAGTCACTTGGTGCGAGATCTGGAGAGTAGGGTGGGTGATCAAAAATTTCCCATTTGAATTTTTCCAGTAAGGTTTGTGTTTTTTTTTGCTGAATGAGGCCGTGCATTGATTGATTTTCTTGAATCCGGTACCACGATAAATGCAGATCGTTACTGTGAAGTGCTAAATAAACTTAAAAGTGCCATTAAACGAAAGCGTCCTGGAAAATTATCGAGAAAAGTGTTGCTTTTTCACGACAATGCACGGCCTCATTCAGCAAAAAAAACACAAACCTTACTGGAAAAATTCAAATGGGAAATTTTTGATCACCCACCCTACTCTCCAGATCTCGCACCAAGTGACTTTTATCTTTTTCCTAAGTTAAAGGAAAGTTTGGGTGGCCATCACTTCAATTCAAATAATGAAGTGAAAGACTTTGTTAAATTATTCTTTAAAAAACAGGGCACGGATTTTTATAAACTAGGTTTGTCAAAGCTTCAGAACAGATATAAAAAATGTATTCAAGTCCAAGGGGACTATGTAGAAAAATAGTTTATAAGTCAAACAATAAATACATATGTTACTTTAACCTAAAAATTGTGTTTTGCTTTTTTCCCGGAGCAGGGAAACTTACTTTTTGAACATCCCTCGTATAAGCGTACCTCTTGTTTCTTGAATATATTCTGGATCCATTTAACATTTATTGCGTCTTTTCAAATTGAAAAAACAAAAATTCTTTTATTTCAGTCAGCTGCAGAAAATCTTTTGAAAATTGTTCTTAAGAATGTTGTAAAGCATCATTATTAAATTTCGTTTCGATGGGTATAATTAATGATGAGTATAATCCTTTGCTTGCGGGTAATCGTCTATCTCCTGATCAAATTATGGTTGGAGCTTGCCAAGATCTTCTTGATCGATTGAATCAAAAAGGTCAGGGTGAGATTGTCAAATCAGTTTATGACAATTGTTTGGCATTATATGACATCGTTGCGAAAGAAAAAAGAATTCGTAACAAACTTTTTGTCAAGGACGAATTTTTGAGTAAATTGAGGATCTTTGAACCAAAATTTGCTCTGCAGCAAATAGACGAAAAAACCGAACTACTCCTTTCAGGATGTTCTTTTTGTTGCCCAACGATTAGGCAGATTTGATGAGGAGATATTAAAAGAAGAACGGCAATGTCTAAAAAAGAACTTCACATCAGAGCAGAAAGCGATAATAATTAATTTACATTTTGATTAAGCATGGAAAACAATAATGGCAACTAAAAAGGCAAATGGAAAAATATCCCGTTTTAAGTAAATTAGTTAATACAATTCGATCTTTTCCAAATTCTAATGCTGATGCCGAAAGAGTGTTTTCCATGCTGACAGACGTAAAAACCAAGAAACGTAATAAACTTCATCCGAGTAACGTTCATTCTCTATGCGTATTCAAATCAATTCTGAGGGCAAGAGGAAAAACGGCTCGAACCATGATAGTTGATGCTCGACATTTAACTCTCATGTTTGAAAACTTGTATAAAACAAATGCAAGAGAAAATATGTGTTTTGTGTTTGTTTGATGCTGATGATAAACATCTCTCTACGTTCTCGGATTTGTAATTAAATCTCTCAATAGTAATAGTGTAATTAAATCTCTCAAATTAATTGATTTAATTTTTTTATTAATTTCTAAATTGTTATCTTACACCATAGAGTTAAAAAAATTATTTTAATTTCAGAGAGGCTTAGATACAATCTTTGCTACTTGATGGAGGTTAATATTGCTTCTTTTAACAATATGTACTGCAACCGCACTCACGAGCGTGGCGCAACTTCGTCGCACATTCACAGCTAAGGTTTTCGTAGGCGATCGGATAACGGGTGGCGTTAAACGAAACGTGACAGAAATGCGTCTTCACGCGGCCGCTCTTAATCACAAACAATAGTTGGGCGCCAGGCATGAGCGAGCGTGCCACTCTTTCCAGAAATTACGCGATTTTCTTTATGCCTTTTTAATGAGCTGCGAATGTCGACGGGCTCTCAACCGGTAGCTCAGTCTCGGAAATGGCAGAGGGGGCGGTTCGTGGTCGAGGATAGCAGAGCGTCTGGAGGAGCGAATAGGGGCGAGAATAAAATACACACGAATTAACATTAACAAAGTAACAAATATATTAAATGAGTCTTCGACTCCCAATTACATCTGGCGATACAGTCGAGACGACAAGTTCTACTTGAGCGCGATAACTGATCCACGTAAGCCCCGAGGTTTTACGCTAGGCGCATCCTGTTAAATTCTCGCGACACGAGTTCACGCCACACCGGAACACTCTCGCGAATTATGCGAACCATACTTCATCGCCTCACAAATGCTAAGAAATTCGGCCACGACGGCAGCGTG
>JAANIC010005208.1:129043-150949 GCA_017607545.1 Acromyrmex charruanus | reverse complement strand
AATCCAAAAGGGCGTAATAGTGAAAGAAGGATATCACCTGCGTGCAACCCGGGGTCAGGTGTCGTGCGCCCCCGGCTGGTCCATCCTTATCGGTAGTCTCTCGGCTCCCACTTCTGGTCGTTCTTCCTCCTCTTCTCTCCGGTGAGGTAGCGCCACTCCGTCGGGATCGCAGGAGTCGCCGGCCTCTATTACCCTCGGTACGGGAACAACACGGAAAAGAAAAACGGCAACGGCAACGCGGAACGCGTAAGGCACGCAAACAATGTCGCAGAAAGAACAAAAAAAAGCGCAGGTGCGTCCGCCCCCCCCCAAAATGAGAGAGGATTCAGGACGCCAGACTGCACCGTTCGGTCAGGCCATGCGGCCCTTGTGACGGACGGAAAACGTCACGTCACAGTACTTATTTATTGAGTACCTCATTTTTCTTTTCAGTTTTCTTTTGTTTGGTTTATTTTTCTTTGGTTGTAAGCTTTTATAACATGATTTTTCATGCAATGGATCAGTAAGATATTTCACGTTGATCTCTTATTCTCTGCTAAACTTAATATATGTGTTTTGATTGCATTCCGATATTCATTGTGTCACTTCAAATCTATAGTACACATTATGTGTACCGTAAATTTTCAGTACTGGCAATGAATATCGGAACGCAATCTTGTATAAATATATGTATAAATATGTATAAATATTATTGATGTGTATAAATAAAATTCTAGACTATTATGAAATCGTAACGTGATAATTCTTTATAAACAAACATGGAGAACATGTATTCAGAAATTTTTCAAGATTTGACTATACGACGCTGTATCACACCATTTAGTCTCAGTTTAGTCCTCTAATGCAACTTCACACAATCTAGCACTCACATTTCGACACAGAACATATTCTTCCCAAAAGTTTCTCTAAAAATTACATGCGGCTTCTCAGAAAAAATACGTAAGTTTAAAAATTAATATTTTTCATTGATAAAACATTTCATCATCTTCTAACTGAAAGCCACATTTCGCAATGTAGCACGAATGTCATCAAACTTTGACAATATATAACTAAAGCCCTAGTAAAGTTAAATAACATTTACTATACTTTAGTTACTGTAATTTACAAGAAAAAATAAACAATTCATACATATAAAATAAATCTGAAGAAATTTAAAAAGCAATAAAAATAATGTAGATAATAAAAACAATAAAAAATAAAAACAATGAAAAAAATAAAAATAAAAAAGGAGTGTAATGTAGACTTCCTCCACTCTGGAAAACACAGAAAGATTGTAAAATCTGTTCTTTTTATGGCTAATAATAAATAGTTTAGACATAAAAAACAGAATGTAGGACCTCCTCTTCCCAGTTTTTTTATTAATTTAAATTGGAAATTCTTTTACAAATGTTTAAAATTCCAAAATTAATATTGTAAACAATATTTTTTAAATTAAATTAAAGCGTAAATGACAAATTTTAGTGATAAATTTTTTTGCGAGGATAAATTTTTCCGTCATATTGAATCCTTCATTTTGAATTTCGACAATTTGACTTCAGATTCGGATTTAGTGCCCTTAAAAATTTTGCTACTAAAATCATCACACAGTTCTTAAAACTTTTTCTTCAAAAACATTTTTGGCACAAAACATTTTCTTTGCGACTACGCAGAGATTATCTCGATGAAAAAAAACGTACGGTTAAAAAAAATATATTTTAAAGATAAAAGTTAGCATTTTAAGATGCCATAAACGAAAGTAGAAAAAAAAATTTATTTCGCTAACAAAAAAATCACAAATATGTCAAAAAAATGTCAATTTTGACCTTTAACTTTACTTTTCACAAAAACCTGATGTGAGACCAAATTCATTGCCGGATTCGTGTTCAGCGAGCGAAAATACATCAGAAATGATATTTTTTATTCAAACAGCAAAAATCACGTAAACCAGTGTTATTAGTGTGATTATCGTATTTGGCTGTTATTCGAGGGTGACTGTGTCTCCGATTGCGTGGTTTTATCGATCTTTAGGCAGGTGCCTCTCTTTCCCGCATAAACATTTGACGCTCTGCCTGAACGTTGTTTTGGATAGATATTGAGTTGCTTTAACTCTTGGCGTGCGGGCACGCAATTCAGATTTTTATCTGTCTAAGAGTCTCAACCTGATACTTGATATCGGCGTTGTTGACTTTGATGCTTCTCTAGGAGGTCCCGTTTTTACTGCTGTGCGTATTTCTTCGGTGGTGCTGCCTCTCGCTTTGCTAGGTTGAAAGGTTGGTTTTGAGCGTGTGGAGTTAGGGGGAAGTCCGGGTTTGCTCATTTCCCCTTGACAAAGAACGCTTTTTGAGGGATCCTCAGCGTGCCGTCCTTTTGTTCTTAGGGTTTTGAGTAACAGAGATGAAGAATAAAGGCGAGGATAGTAAAAAAAGGGGAAGTCTTTGGATGGGAGAGCCTCGAACTCTCCAAATTCTTCTAAGACGAATACTAGTGGATTGAGTAAGGCCTCTAATGTAAAACAAGATAGGAGTGGGAGCAAATTGAAAAACTTAGTCCTGAGGAATTTGCTAGAATAGTGGAGGTGATGAGAAAGGACATGGTTGAGGATGGTAGTATGAGCAAAGGAGTTGATATGGGAGTTGATATGTCTCTTAGAATGAGAGATACAAGAGAAGTGGATAATGTTACAGCATTAGTGGAGATTAATCAGGGGACGAGCGGGGGAATATTTGTAGAGTAGAAATACTAGGGGGATGCTAACCTAGGTCTGAGGGGAACGCGCGGGGGATATTCGTAGGTGAGGAGAAGCGGAGCGCGGGGGATACTCGTAGGTGAGGGAAAAAATATAATGGTCTAAAAAATTATAATAAATTATATAAAATAATTTACTTTTTCCTCCTCCTCTGCCCCTCCCCCTTCTCCTCCTCTTTGCTTTGCTTACTCTTCAGCCTCCTTTTCCTCCTCCTCCGCTTCCGCGAGGATGACAAAAAGTTCCACTTCATCGTACAGGAGGAGCACCATTATAAATTCAATGCATTCATCGTTGTTGAGATGTACGGATTGATCAACGCCTATGTATACGACATCTTCTTCTTCCTCCTCCTCTTCTCTATCATCAATGATGATGACAGGATTTTTGTCCTCCTCCTCGCCTAGAACGACGCCCTTTTCCATGTAGACGTCCTCTTCGGGGACATCCTCCTCCCCTTCAATCAATTTTATTTTTTTATACGAAGGCTCGTGATTTTCCATGTCTTTTTTTTCTTAGTCACACACAAATTATTACTTAATCACGTAAATCGCTAAATAGCAGAAAATTTTGCAGTTAATAAATTTAAAAAATCACTCGTAATATATTGCAATACACTGCTCTTCGTAAGTATTATACTCGCGCACGCAAACAAGACTCGGCGTTAAGTTATACGCAACGACACTACTGTGGCTTTTTATGCGAGACTGTGAGTTGCGAGGAATTGAGATTATTAGACCTCAATAACGAATCGATCAGATTCTACATATGCGTCCATTCAAATTGTGTTATACTGGTGTCGCTCACGCAAAGACTCAGTAAAGACTGACGCCGAGAAGCATCCTTTACCATAACAATACTGCCTAGGATACGTTTTACTTTTACGCTGCACAGGAAACACTTATGGAAGAAATGAAACGCTTAAGATTATAAATAAATGTTTGCAGCCTATAAAACTATTGAACTCTAGACATTACAAAAAAAATGCTGTAGGTAACAAAAGCTCGCATGTTAGAAAAAGAAAGAACGCGACGATAAAGTACAAGGATATCCTTTCTTTTCCTTTATCTTTGTTTATGACTTAGTTGTATAGCACAATACGTTGTGTGTTTTGTTCTTTTTCTTTTTTACTAGCGCGTCGGGTCAAAGGATCTGACGGATGGGTAGTAAAATTAAGTACATATATGTAGTGATGCGAACGAATTTTTTTTATTCACATCTTTTTTCACTGATTTTTCGTACGTATTAAAAAACTAAAGCATGCAATCGACGAGCCAATGTCCATTGAAGATGTCGCTATTGCGTTCTTGGACGCGATATTAAAGAATTGTGTATATTTGACATCGACTGTATCGACGAGTCAGACTAATTGTTCGAACGTTACATCGATACATCTGCCAAACTCAAACATATGGCATAATGTCGTTTTGGTCATCATCATGCGTACGGACGAAAAATCAAGACATACGAGCGTCATTTAGCGTGCAAACTCTAGCGGTTAGCAGTCCAACGCTTATGAAATCGTCTTTGTATTCATTTCGGAATATCTTGTAAATACTACATCGTTGCTTGTACAGGCCCTTCCACGTTTCGAGAGACTGCGACAGTTCACATTCACGATGATCTCCCAGGGCGATTTCCACGTAACTCGGTGGATCAACTAGTTGATTCCAATTTCAAAAATTTGTAGCCCGTATTCGTCAAGTCGTAACGTCTGTTCAGTAAGCGCACCGCGTGACTCTCTTATGTTGTATTAGTACAAGGTGCTTCCGCAACATACACATCAGTAAATCGAGTTGCCTATCTGCTTATCGACAGGGATATGTTACCGGCAATACAGAATAAGATTAGATTGCAAGTCCGGTGGGAAATGACGCAAGAGAAATTGAATTTTACCACTTTGGTATAGTGTAAAATTTAATAATATAATATGAAATATGTATTTAATAATACAGATAATATCTGACTTAATCTAATATAAATGAAATTTAATAAATGTTTAAAATTATATTATTATAAATATTTATAATTACAAAACAAATATTTTTTTCTTAAATGTCTATATAACAAATATTTGCTGTAACCGACATTTTTTTAACGCAATTCTGCATATAAACTAGCTTATCTTGTTAAATTATAAGAGGAAAACGAGTTACAAATTCTGTTTTTAAAAATTTATTTTCCAGTTGAAGTTAATATTTTAGTTTGTAAGAAGGTACTTACGCAAATAAATCTTATTTCTTTTATAGAACATGGATGAATTTAAAATTATCTGTTTGTTTTCATAAAAGAAAATCTTTCATAGAGGTAGTGAAAGAAATCACCCTAAAATTTTTAGGTAGGATATCACCCTAAAATATTTTAGTATAAAATACAGTCATTGTGTTTGATTTTGTCTACTCAATAAATAAGAATCATGTTCGTAAATTGCATTCGAATAATTTTAGCATGCCCTGTTATATGTTGTTTTGTTTTCCTCTCTGCACACCTTGCACTCCTTGCGTCGTAGCCTCCCGATCATTTTCTGTTTGACAGAAGTTGGCGTGAATCACAAAGGTTAAAACGCGATATAATGGAATGAAATCATTATTCATTTAAAGAATTGACAGACATGATTCTTATTTACGGCGAGTGCCAAAAGAATCAAAGGCAAGCGGCTGCATTTTACGCTCAAAGGTTTTCGGACAGACGACACTCAGACCACGGTTTTTATCATCTTTATCAACTAGTAAAAACAAATGGGCAATTCCATAAATCAAGAAAACCAATCCATGTTCCACAAAGAAACCAGAGGCAATTGATGTGTTCAACAGGCTATTGAGGCAAATCCTCATACGAGCACAAGAGCGATTGCCACAGATTTGAACATGAATCATGTTACGATTCACAAAATAACATTCGCTGGGTTGGCACCCATTCAAAACGGCATACAACAGGAAGAGGAGGAGAAGGAGGAAGAGAAGGAGGAGGAGGAGAAGGAGAAGGAGGAGGAGAAGGAGAAGGAGGAGGAGGAGGAGGGGAAGAAGATAAGATTTATTTTATATAATTTATTATAATTTTTTTAGACGCTCCCCTCGCCTACGATTACTCCGCGCGCTCCGCTTTTCCTCGCCTACGAATACTCCGCGCGCTCCGCTTTTCCTCGCCTACGAGTATCCCTCGCGTTCCGCGATGAAAATGGTAGATTAAGGAGACTACTAGAGGAGACATCTCCTCAAAGAAAGACAAAAAAACCAGCGATGACGCCTTCAAGGAAGGTATTGGAAGAGCTAGAGAGAACGCGGGGGAATATTGAATAATAATAATGGAGGGTCTTTATCTTAGGCGCGGATAAATGAACGTTCGGATAATGTTGACAGGCAACTACCTAAGGTAGTTTCTAATATAAGAATAGATAGAAATTTATATTATCGATATATGACAATTTTCCTAATATGATGGCGAGCCTTGTGGCCAAAGAAGTTGATAAATGCTTCCCACGAGACGAATTATTAATGGTAGAGTTGAGTACGTGGACCCTCCAAGTGTAGATGATGCTATGGGTAAGATTCGTAATGCATGAGTATTAGGAGTGAGAAGAAATAGTAGATCTAGGCAAAGTAGTGGAGATTTGCGAGACTCAGGAGTTTGATCGAATGTCTGAGTCCTCGTTGTACATGGGTGATGATACTGATGGGCAGTCGAGACCAGTATTTCACGGAAGGAGATCAAGAGTTAAAGAGAAGTTATATTCCTGCAAGGTCGATTGCACCCAATAAGATTAGGGGGAGGTTGTGAGACGCGTCGGATTGTACAAGACATAAATAGAAGACCACTGCCTTTGGCTGCTGTGGTTTTGACTGTGAAAGAGAGTGGTAAGACCACCTATGCCGATGTTATGAAAAGAGCAAGAAATGAGATATCTTTAGACAATTTGAGTATCAGTGATATGAAGATTAAAGGTTAGTCACTGAGGACTCTTTGGAGATAGGGGAGGACTCTACTATTAGGTGTACAACTTTGCTTCCGCCATTTTCCTATAGATAGCTTTAGCGGTAAGTGATGATCGAAATAAATAGATCATAGACATCATACAATAAACTTGGGCATCTGTCAACATAACCCCCATAGAAACATTAGTCGATTTGTGTCTGCATCATAAAGTTATTTTAGATTGAAAATGTCAGTTTACGAGCCAAATTCTCGTCATTTGCGGGAGGTTTTAATTTTCTGCTTCAATATGAAGAAATCTGCGGCTGAGGCTCATCGAATGCTCTCAAATACTTATGGTGAGGCCGTGAAAGAACGTGTCGTGAGTGGTTTCAACGCTTCAAGAACGGATTTTGACGTCGAAGACTGGCATAGCGGTGGAAGAGAGAAGGTTTTCAAAGATGCAGAATTGGAGGCATTACTTGATCAAGACTTGTATCAAAATCAAGAAGAATTAGCACGATTATTGGGAGTGACTCAACCAGCCATTTGAAAACGCCTCAAAGCCATGGGAATGATTCAGAAGCAAATTGGATGCCGTACGAGTTGAAGCCGAGAGATGTTAAACGGCGTTTGTTTGCTTGTGAACAGCTACTTGAAAGGTATAGACCGAAGGGATTTCTGTATCGCATTGTAACTGGGAACGAAAAATGGATTCATTACGATAATCCCAAGCGCAGAAAATCATGGGGAGTTCCCGGCCATACTTCCACATCGACGGCCAAACCGAATATTCACGACTCCAAGGTCATACTCTGTATTTGGTGGGACCAGCTCGGCGTAGTGTATTATGAGTTGTTAAAACCGACTGAAACAATCACAGGCGATTGGTATCGAACATAATTGATGCATTTGAGCCGAGCATTGAAAGACAAACAGCCAAAATACAACGAGAGATACGATAAAGTGATTTTGCAGCATGACAATGTTCGACCTCATGTTGCAAAAGTGGTCAAGATATACTTGGAAACATTGAAATGGGAAATCCTACCCCACCCGCCGTATTCTTCAGACGTTGCTCCCTCTGACTATCACTTGTTTCGATCAATGGCACACGGCCTGGCTGACCAGCACTTCCGGTCTTATGAAGAAGTAAAAAATTGGATCGATTCGCCTCAAAAGATGACCAGTTTTTTCGACGCGGGATTCGTACGCTGCCCGAAAGATGCGAGAAAGTAGTCAGCGATGGACAATACTTTGAATCTTAAATGTATAACCAGTTTTTTACCAGTTTTTCGAATTTCGGAAAAAAAACGGCGGAAGCAAAGTTACACCTAATAAGTTAACAGAAAAGTGGAACATTTATTATTCAAAAGTTGATTACTCGGTAACTTGTCAATTTTGATTAGCTCGATTAAAAATAGTCAATTGTTTTCGGGACATTAGGGAATTTTTGAAATAACTTGAATCCAGATACAATGAACGCTAAAGTAACGTTATTTTTTTCTTAATTGGTTGTTAAGAAGAACATAAGCTGATTTTAGCGTTCATCATATTTGGATAAACGGTATCCCAGACAGCACAAGACATCTATTGGATATCCAGACTTGGTTTCAATCTGATTCAAACGTTTATAGACTTAGTACAAATCTTTAAAAAATTCAACGTACAAAGTATGTTTACATTTGGATATTAAAAAAATGTTCATCTCATGCAAAAAATTTTCTAAATCTACTCATGTTGCTTTCACGGACTTGACAAGTAAAAATTTTTTCAAAATGGTACGAGGAGTTTTACTTTTGTTATCGTTGGTAACAAAAATCAAATCAAAGTTTAGTTCAGACAACACGTAGCAAGCGACAAGCGTCGAGCAGCAATAACTTGCAGTGATAAGAATTTGGAATCTTTTGCTTCTAACGTGCAGTCAGAGGCCAGTGGAGAGGCCTTCTCTCTTGTAATTGGCGTGCCATACAATGGCAGTACTAATCGAGAACGCACATACATTTATATTACCAATTGAGAGCAAACACTCATTTCGGACACCATTTTTAGAGCATGGCCAAACTTTGAGAATTTTCTAGAGAATTTAGTGAAGGGGATGGCTGGCAGAACGTTTGAACGTCCCATGGACATCTGTGTTGAAAATTTCAACAACAAAAAATCTATAAGAATCATTTTGTCTTGATTGTGATCTAAAATTTGTTTAATATATTAATTTAGTTTAATCAATTTTAATTCATTGCGCCTTAAAATGGACGTTTTTAAGAAGTATAAAATGGTAACACTGAATGTTTTTAAAACGTTTTTAAAATATCCATGGATCTAATCTGAATGTTTTTAATATGTCCAAAATGTTTAACATGTACGTTTTAAATATATTTTTAAAACGTTACTGTGCTGACTGAGTTGCAAAAATTCTCTATTTTCAACGATTATTATCCGACATTCTGTCGACTTTAAAGTCAGCCTGAACGTTGACTAATAGTCGACTAAAGGTGCGTTCGGAGAGATGCTATTCGCGCTATGAATGCAACTCAATGCTGTTCGTAGAATTAATAACGCGTGATAGCGTTAGCAAGCTTCATGAACGACTCTAGCGTAGTGTTGGTAGTGTTTAACCAGAGAGATTTAGCATTCGTCGAGATTAAGTTAATGTAGGGGATTCTGTTTTCAACCACCGACCAAACTTTACTCTGTAATAATTTAAATTTTTAGATTTTTGTAAAGTATACGTAACGTATGTTTTTAATTTTCTCGTAATGAATAACAGAACGCAATCTCAATTCCAATTTCTATGATGGCTTGCCGCTAGGCCGGAGTGAACAATGTAAACTAGATTAAAAAATTAATAGTTATGCTGAATAAATTAATCAGATAAAAGAAAGAATCCTTGAGCATCCGTTGTCGATTCGAAAAGAAACATATTAAAACTTCAAGAATTGCAGCGAAATACTCTGTCGCGTTATACTGCAATAGTAACTTCTTTCCGTACACGAGAATTAAAAATCGCTAGTAACAAGATACTTGTGACTTTCACATTTATAATAAAAACAAATACACAAGTTGAATTCTGCAGAAATTTTAAAAAGTTAAAGATGATATTTATACAAGCAAGAATTACGTTCACTCCGGCTTAGTGGCAAGTTATCAATTGTAGAGATTGAAATTGAGATTATGTTCACTTCGCGATAAAATTAAAAGTTCACATGTTATGTACGTTTACTCTATGAAATTCTAAAGAGAGAAAAGTTTGATGCCACTCGAGAACAGAATTCCTTTAAACATTAATATAACATTATGTTACGTATATAACAGAATGTTGACGCTACCAACATTATGCTAGGGTCGTTCATGGAGCTTGCAAATGCTAATGCTACCAATACATTACCTGGGAAGAAATAGCATTGATAGTGCGCAGTTATGACGTAAAATGCTACCGCTAATAACGTTATGATTGTATTTGTTAGCGCTATCTGCAGTCCCGCAAACAACTTGGTAGCGTTAAATGACCCGAATAATGTCTCCTCGAACGCACCCTAATACTTGACAAATGTCCCCAAAATAGTCGACTATAAGTTGACTGTAAGTTGACTGAAAAAGTCAAGAGTCATCTAACAGTCAGTTTCCGACAGTCTAATAGTCCATTTCCGAGAGACAGAATGTCGGAATAGTCGTCGAAAAATGAGAGTTTTTGCAATACCGTTTATTCAGATATGGTGAATGCTAAGGTCAGATTATCTTCTTCTTAACAATTAATTACGAAAAAGTAACGTTACTTTAGTGTTCACCGTCTTTTCTTTATTTTTGTTGAAGAGGAGGAAATCTACATAGACTTCCCGATAGGCCTAATCGGGGGAGTATGAGATTTGACCGGCGTATACTCAAACGAGGATTATATTTCCACTACTCACAAAAACCTTCCCTGTTCCCTTCGCCGACCTTATTGGGTGATGCCCTGGTATCACCGAATGGCATGTTTCTCAAGCACCCTCCTGGTCATACTTTGGTTGCTACTTCCTAATGCGCGGCCTTGTCCTCATGTCAGTATATGTGCCACTTTCACAGGCACATGGATCTAAATTGCAGTAATATTAGTAGATGTAAATACTACTAATCCGAATCCATATGTCCGGAGGAGGCGGCGTCGGTTCACGATCTAGACTAATCGCCTGCCTCCTTCTCTCTTCTTCTGTCTCATTACATTATGAGCAAATGTAGTGACTAGGTTCTAACCTCCTTGATCCTTCAACATTAGGTTTATTATCGATGTTCAATTCCTCTTCTAACTTCTTGAAGAGGGCTAATCTTTCTTTGAACAGGCGGCATAATTCACTAATGTATGATCATAGAAATCATAACACAATAAAAACACTTAGTAGTATTTGCTCTTTTGATCCTGCACAAATATTTTCCAAAACAGCCATGATCCGTGATCACTTGAGTCACATGGAAGATTAACTTTCTAAGGCTCCTCTCGAGCCACTCATTAATCACAGGACCAATCGCATTTCTTATTCTTTCTCTATATAAATGGAGATAGTGTAATCTATATGACCATTCAACCATTTCTCTTTCCAGTAAGTTTCTTTCTCTATTCCCAACAAGTACTCCTCGCTCTTTAAGATCTCTAATTCTTTCAATATCAACAAATATCTTCTAACCATTTCAAACTTTGGAAATCTCGCCATGAGATGTGCAGTCTCGTCAGCTACCGTTTTGTAGGCCACAATTATTGTTATCGCAATTAATCTAAATGTCGCTCCTATTTTTTTACAAATTTTCTTATTACTCAGAATTCTCTCCCAGACTTTATTGGGATGCCCCATACATTACTAGAGATAACACGATATTTCCGTATAGCCTACGTCTCACCTCACTAGACTCTCTTAGGTTCGGCAAAAGCCCACTTAAAGTCAAAACTAATACCTCCGCTCTTTGACCTATTTTGTTAAAATGTTTCATGTATATCAATTTAGAGTCAACCACAATCCTCAAGTACCTCATACTAGGAGGGCAAGTCAATAAGTTTTCAGAAAAATATAGTAAAACATTTTTTTTTATCGATTCATTTTTATTTCTCAACATAGTCTCCTTTCAGCTCTAAGCCTCTGTTTCGGCGATGACCTGCTTTCTGGTGGTGAATCTTTTTCCTCCGAACCATTTCTTCAGGTTTGGAAACAGGAAATAGTCGCAGAGGGCTAAATCTGGCGAATATGCTGCATGGGGAAGCAATTCGTTGAATTTGGCTATCGGTGTCGGGTACGTGTGAACCCGTGCATTGTGTTGATGGAAGAGCACTTTCTTCTTCGCCAAATGGGAACGTTTTTTCTTTAAAATGTTGTTGAAACGGTCCAATAATGCTGCATAGTAATCGCCATTGATTGTTTGCTTCGACGGAAGGTAATCGATATGAATTATACTGCGTGTATCCCAAAAAACTGTGGCCATCACCTTTCCGGCCGACTTCACGATCTTCGCCTTCTTCGGAGCTGGTTCACTCGGTAAAGTCCATTGTTCTGACTGTTCCTTCGTCTCGGGTGTGAAATAATAGATCCATGTTTCATCCACAGTAATGAATCGACGCAGAAATTCATATGGATTACATTGAAACATCTCCAAACATTGTTTTGAAATCGTCACACAGTCGCGCTTATGGTCCACAGTGAGCAAATGCGGCATCTATCTTACAGATAGCTTTTTCGTACCCAATTGTTCGTGCAAAATTGAAATTATTGTGCCATGTGATATGCCTGTGGCCTCAACAAACTCGCGCACTTACACTCGTCGATCAGTCAAAACAATATGGACTTTATCGATGATTTCTAACATAGCAGCCTCAATTGGACGTCCCAAACGAGGTACATCACACGTGGATGTACGACCACGTTTAAATTCATTTATCCAATTGTATACAGTCACAAACGCTGCAGATGTGCTATGAACATTATCCAACTCGGCTTTGATTTCTTTCGGTGTTAAACGATGAATTCCGCTCAAAATTTGACAGTAATCAGCTGAAAGATGCTACTTGTCGAAAACTAATGTGGCATGACACTGCAAGTGCCCTCTGACAGATTTTCTAAGAACTTATTGACTTGCTCTCGTAATAGTGGAAACATGGAATCTCCGAGAAATGACCTACCTAATTCTTCAAGTTATCATATTTTAGATCTTGAACATACTTCTCTACAACTTTTGTATCTTTCAAACGCCGCAATCACTGAAAAATCTTCATCGTCTATTCTACCTCATGAGCCTTCACCTTGTAATCTTGATGATTGGCATCTATCAAGAAAAAATCTTACAAATTCAGAAAATGTAAAATCTTCTTTTAGCAACAAAATACATGCATTACTTATGCGCCTCATATCACATGTAACAAAAAACTTCGTTACAGAATAATTATTAGAAATCTTAAGAGAAGATAGTCATATAAAACTTCCAAAAAGTGCAGCAACTTTATTAAAAAGTAGTAATAAAGAAAAGAAAATGAAAGGAATGAAGGCACAAAATCACCGTGATAAAGAATATAGTCATTACGTTTATTTTGGTATCGCGGAAAATCTGAAGCGAATTATTTCACTGATAATATATAACAAAACTACAATAAAATTATTAATAAATATTGATGCCAGTTTTTAATCATTTAAATAAAAAATTGTAGCCTACTTTGATGCTTGTATTTGATCCGGACTATGAGAAAACTCCATTTATGGTTGCTATATTTTGCGGAAAATCAAAGCCAAATTCTGTGAATAAGTTTTTAAAGGAATGTATTACCGAAATAAGAGAACTTGTAAAAGACGGTATCAAAATTGAAGAAATTCATTTTATAGAAATTCTCGGTTTTGTCTGTGACACTCCAATTCTTTTTTGAAGCATTGTAAAGGACTTCTATGCGTGTGAACAGTGCGAGATAATAGGAACCTCAATTAAAAATCCCCGAGTAAATAAAAAGAGAATATACACAAATATAAACGCTACATTAAAAATAAAGAGATTTTTTCAAGAACAACATCAGAAAAAACACCATACAAGGGCTGGTCACCTACAATAAATATCCGGAGTTCGATCCAGTAAGAAGCTTTCTTCTTGACTCAATGCATTTAATGTACATTGGAATTATAAAATTATTATTGGAGACATGGAAGTAATTGTGGCTTTTTGGAAGTAATTGTGAAACGAAAATCAGCAAGTCAACGTAAATATTTACGTAATACTCTTCTAAAGCTGTAAATGTTCTCGATGACTTTCAAAGAAAGAAATACGATTTGGATAACTTGAGTAACTGGAAAGCCACTCAGTACAGACTTTTTCTGCATTACTCCAGTGTTGGATGTCTTCATAAAGTGCTACGAAAAAACGTATACATTTTATGCTCTTTTTTGTTGCCTCCTGTATTTGGTGTTCTGAATTGGCACTTCGATACACAGAAATCGCAAGATTTTTATTAAGAAAATTTGTATATTTATTTCCCACTTTCTATGGTAAAGATTCCCAGAAAAAAGATTCCTATTAATGTTCATAATCTTATTCATCTTGCTGATAATATCGAATACACAAACGTGGAGCTGCCCGCGATTTCTGCTTTTATTTTTGAGAACTACCTCGGTTGGATCAAGAGCACAATAAGAGGGAAAAAAAGCGACTGCATTAATCAGTAAAATGTATAGCAGAATTATATTTATACCCTGTAGCTGTAGCTTTACCACAATTGAATCATCTACTGAGCAAACATATAACTAAAAAACATGATTTAATCGTAGAATTATACAAGAGCAATTTTCACCATAGATATAGTAGTAAAGGCAATGTGAAACGAGTCGCATACAAGGGTATGGTAATTGACTCGTCAAATGCAAACAACCTCGTACAATTAGAAAGTGGAAAAATAATTCAGTAATAAAGCAAGGGGGATTCTAAACCATGAGACTCCGAGGAGGAGGGGCGACGAAGGGCAGAGGGGTACCCGCAGGAGGGAGGGATCCGCGGGGGGGAGGGTGCGGAGAGGGAAGAGGATGACATCACAGGGGGAGGAGGAGGGGATGACATCATATGGTGAGAGGGATGACGTCACAAGCAGTGACATCACAGGGTGAGGGGATGGCATCACAGGATGAGGAGAATGACGTCGTGGGGAAGAGAATGACGTCACATGATGAGAGAGATGACATCGGGGAAGGAGAATAATGTCACAGGCTGTGCGAGGATAACGTCGCGGGATATGCGGAAAATTACGTCCGCGGCGGATAACGGATAACGTCACGCGGGGTCAATATCCGCCGGATGTAGTCCCTCCGGTCACCTCCAAGTGTGGTCCGCAGCTGCCATCGCATGCGGGCCGCCGTTGCCGCTGCCGCCGGACGCGGTCCCCATCGCGCGCTATACTTACCATGTATACTTACAGTGTACTTACCATCTCTCTCTCTCTCTCTTTTGCTCTTATGCGTTGACGTCCTTTTCCAACGCAGTTTTATTTTCTTCTCGAACACAGCTTCATTTCTCGCACGCAAAAATATTTATATATTGTATGTTTTATAGTAACAATAATTTGAATTATTTTTCTTATTCTAATGAAAGTTCTTATTCTATTTAATAAGAGCGCGGTGGTACGCGTTGATGCTGTCGCACGCGATAACGCTGTCGTAGCGCGATATCGCATGAAAAGAAGGAAGAAAGGAAATAAATAATTGCGGACACCTAAATATAATGTTTTAATATGCGTTTATTTTTCATGCAATGCATTACATACAATATTATCTGAAGCGTACATTATTAATCCGCGATTAGTACCTGAATTCTTATTATAAATCTTACGTAAAGTGTTATCGCTTCCAATTTGTTTATAATACGATTCTGGCGTAAATAACTTACAAAATATTTAAATTTTTCACTTACGCTATTTGTATATTGGCACAAATCAAAATATACGTGCTCGACACATTGTTCGAGTTCAAGCGTAAATAGTCAACGATTTCATATACATACACTTGTCACATAAAGATAATTTCACATTGCATGTTTTGAAAACCTCAATCACAAGGTCCTGAATTATCAATGATGACGAAATAGGTGACCGCATTAGTCGCTCTACATCTATCCGTTTTTCGACGAACGCAGTCCGCAACAAGATGATGCGGTTGCCTCGGGTATCGCCAAACGTAATTTCTACTTGAGATATTGGTCCCGCGGCGATCCCAATCTCCAAAAATTTGTACGTTATCAGTGTTAGCGCGAACATCTTCCTCAAAATGCTACGTGCTGTAATGAACAACATACGAATAAGCAATCTATAGAAAAAAAATTTTTTTTTTCGTAGATATAAGTGTAATACTTACTATTAAACGTATGAATCCATGTCTTCTGAGTGACTGATGCAGTAACGTCACCGTAAATTCTTTTATAAAGTTTCCCTCACCATAGCACTTCACGGATGGATGTTGAATTTATTTATCATCATTTTTAAAGAATTCCTCACATTCAATTTCTTTAGAATCTTCAGTCACAAACCTTCGAGGTATGAAGTAAATCTAACAGAAACGATTACTCCATGTGTAGTACCTGAAATAAATTTCAATAAATATTCTCACACAACATGTAGAAAACGATAATCTTATAATTTGAGTTTCTCGATATCTATTTCGGAAAACTTCACCCTCTTGAAATTTCGAATGTTTAGCGTACCAAATATCAATGCGAGTTAATACATTGCGGAAACCGAGTTCTCGGTTGCGAATAAAATGTGGGAGTGATAGACAATTGCGTTTAGCCATGTTTGTGCAGACTAACTTTGCGCGATCCTCGTCGGTATTTATATTTTCATTCCCACTCAACAATAGTTAAAAATGCAATGTTTGTAAAAACATGTCGCAACATATTTCGCAATGACATCATCAATTTAACACCCGCAAAAGTGCACACTTTGCAATAAAAGATTTTTAGATACATCCTGTTATGAAATCATCAATGTAATGTGATACAACACCTGCAAAAATGCAACGGTTGCTCAACATGATGCAATTGTACAACAGTCAGATTTAAAGTAATATAAGAAATTTTTCAAGAACATTTGACGTGTCACGAAATGTTTCATGATGACATCATTAACAAAAATAGTGTACAGATTGATATAAAAATGAAAAGATTTAGATACATCGCATCATTAATCAATCTAACAGCACAAATGATAACATGAAACATGATTTGATTGAGCACGCTACCCTGCTTAATACAAGAGTAGAGTACGTTGCGTGGGAACAACGTTGCGATGAATTTATAGAATTTCTGGAAGAGCAGAAGTGTATTAAACGCCTGCGATTAACGACCAGTAATAGACAATCAGTGATCGCATGTACCGCGCGGCTTGAAAGCTTGAAGGATTCGGTGCGCAGACGATTGTACATAAGCGTCGGATGGACTCTGATGGCGCGAGATCGAAACGGCGTTTGTAAGCCGTATTTTAATGGGTGCGGTAATAACTCCAATTATATCGAACCTCGCCCCGATTCCTAAAAGACGCGAGCATTGTTCTTGAGTGTGTGCAGAGATATGACTCTATAAAGATAAATACAGTATTTAACGGCGAATTCGTAACTGGTGACAAACGCGCGAACAAAAGCATCGCCACCCGGAACTACGAACTATGTGTATCAATGCACTGATTTGCGCGAGTGGTACAAGGTCGTCGAGCTCGGTGGTCGTCGAGCCTATCCTAGCATCAAAGAATTTCAAGAACGTGACAGCAGATGGGCATTGTCACGTATACTAAATTTGGCAGTGAATGCGAATAAACACAATCCTCTGTGCGCGGGATGCCATATCAAACTCCCGCGAGAAATTATGCTAAAGAGAGCGGTGATCAACGTTAAATCCACAGACAATGCGTGGTCGGTGGTCCGCCGCTCTACAGGATGCGTCACCAAAATCCGAACAAATTTAAATTTAAATTTTCTGTTATATTGTACCTTCATCAGAGGTTGTTGTTGGCGTCCGAGAAAGTCTGATGCTTCTAGTAAACAGTCATATTCTCAAAATGGCTACGATGTTGAAATCAAGTGTGGAGTATAATCGAAGAGCCACGATCATCGAAGGCCTTCGCGCTGGGCGCTAGCAACGGAAATAATTCGGTTCTTTGGATACCCGAGATCAACCATTTATAACGTTGTGGCAAAATATACGGCTTTAGAACAGTCCAACGAAAATTCCAGTATGCCATGCGAAAGAATGCACCGCGAGAACCCCCTCAATCGTTGAAAGGGTTCAAGCGCTGATTTCGGATAACCCAGGGCAATCGTTGCGCATTCTGATGGATGTAGTAAAGCCGTGGATGGAAACTGTGGCGTCCGGAAGCAGTGATGCGAATTCCGGACCGCTTGCAGCACGCGATCAGCGCCACCGATCGACGGCCTGGCGCAACCGGTAGCAACACAAGCATGAGCCCGTGTCCGTGTGACTTGGTTAGTTAGAAGCGTGCTGACTATTATCGCTCTGTCCTTTTTGCACTACGTTCTTATTGCTTGCCTTGTCGGCGCGCTGAGAACGAGAGAGAACCTTGTTTCACTCAAGCGAGCGTCGAGCAACCGAAATATGCTTTCTCGGCCTCTTGGCTCTCGACGTCAGGCGTGTATCAAGAGACATGGAGGCATGGGAACGTTCTAAATAACATAAATTTTAATAAATTGTAATAAATTGTAATATACCCCTCCCAGAATATTATAAATCGTGTCAAAACGCGATAATTGACAGGAGATTAATTGTTTATGATTTTCCATTCGTGTTATGTACCACGGTCAAAAATTCGATCCGCAAGAAATTGGCGTGGTCGAGCGCGTAAGGTGTGAGATCGGAAATAAGTACTATAATTAGTAGTAAACATATACATTAGATCAAATATATTTTCATATAATTTTTGAAATTATTGTTCGTATGTGTAATTTTTAAGCAATAGTTGTAGGAAAAAACCGATTCGCTTTTCAATAGGCAAATAAATCTTTCATCGATTAAATCGAATACCATACATGTCGAATCATTATTTTTCCTACAATTTTTGATTTTAAGGTACACGAATAATTGCACTTGTTATATATAAATATAATAAGAAAATATATTATTTGACCTTATACAGATGATTAATTAAACTACTTGTATCACGAAAATATATTAAGAGGAAAAAAGGGAAAAAGGGATTTTCGCGTGAGACTATCAGCGTACTGTCCGGGCATTTTATTTACTCAGCCACATCGATTAATTGAGTTTGACGTTTACTAGTGCAATATAGAATCCACACGATGAACGCTCTCGTGTTTTCGTATTCTCAAGAATCTCGGGTTTTCGATGCAACGTGCGATATTATTATCAAAATATCACTCTCCTTCTCTACTTTCCTATATATTTTAAACATTAATCGGAATAAAGTAAGATGTATTAGATATTATTATAGTGCATACTTCTGCGAATTACGCAACATTCAAATTTGTGAGTGTGAAAGTATCCACTCTCGGCCAATATGTACGTCTTTTAATTTAAGATGTTATGTTAAGTATGTCATAATGAAATTAATTGTAACACTTTAAATTATACCATAACTTATAAAGTAAATTATTTAAAAAATATTGTACTTTCATTTTATTTATTTTAAATAACGTACATATTGTTGCTCAACGGAAACCGCGAGAAGGTGGTGGTCTCTTCCGTCAGGAGGGAAATGTAAAAAATTGTCATTAAAAATAAATTTAAAATTCATAAATAAATTTACAATATATTTACATTTGCAATTGTTGTCCAAAAAGAAATTTAAAAATTAATTTTTTACATTTCCCTGGGTGTTTGCGTATGTGTGTGTGTGTGTGTGTGTGTGTGTGTGTGTGTGTGTGTGTGTGTGTGTGTGTGTGTGTGTGTGACAATATTTGTAAGCTTTTAAGCGTAATGTCCGGGAATTTTAATACGCTGATTTTTTCCTAACCAATGAGTAAAAATAAGACTAAAAATAAGACTTTTTTTTTTCAAACATTCTTCATTTTTATATAAAAATGTATATCTCGAATATACGATATTTTTCTTGAGACTTCCACGGGTGTTCTATTGTATATAAAGATTATGCACTGATGAAGTAGACTGCAAGATTTATGAAACGTTGGCATTCCAAGAATGGATCTGGACACAGAGGAAACCCGCGGAACGCATAATCTTTATATCTCGAAGTATTCGTATGTACCTCTTTAGTAAATATAATGTGAAAAAAAATGTTTCGTTTTTGCTTCCATACACACACACACACACACACACACACACACACACACACACACACACACACACACACACACAGGCGCGCGCTTGATATTTAATAATAATTTAATTTTTTAATTTTAATATATTTTATTTTTAATAATAATGATAATGAAAGTTTTGTATTAAATTTCCTCCTCCGTGACTTCTTCTGCGGCCATCTCCGCGGCCTCCTCCTCGGCTTCTTCCGCGGTTTTCTGCGCGGCCTCCTCCCCTCCAATAAGGTGTTGCTCTATAACCTCTATCGGCATACCATAATGCACGGGAGCGGCCATGACTTCGTCTGTTTCGAACTAAAAATTAAATTTATAGATAATTTAAAATGAAATTATGATTCTTCTAATAATTATAATAATTCTAATAACGTAAGTTTCATGACTCAGATATAGTTTTCTTTGTGTTGGGCTGTTAATTAATATAAAGAAAACATATACCTTGTTTATAGCAAAAAGTTATGCATTTTACAACTATATATCTTTTTAAAGGTAATGTTATCTTTTCTTTATATCAATTCTTTATATCATTTCATTATTTTGTGCATTAAAATATTAAGATATATGTTGAAAATTAAAATAATTTAAAGTATTTTATATTTAATGTGCAAATGTATGCCACATTAAGGTATAAAATATCTTACATTCATCTTGTATAATATATATATAAGAAATAATACTTTCGAAAGTATAGTATCTTAAGAATGTACTGTGAAATTTCACGACAACTCCAAAGAGGCTCGTACAGCTCGAAAAAATGAAAGGAGTCAGCAAATCGAGGAACACGAACGTTCCGAAAGGATCCTATATGGTGCCGGAATCGCAGATTAACTGTAAGTATTCGAAATTTGCTCAATTTTTGAAAATTCTGTACCTCAAACTTTAAACTCATTTATCTCGAAACGACTTTTTTCGGCACGCCGCAGATGAAAACAAAAAAACTATTTAACCGAATCACTTGAAATTTTGATATGTTGTTCACAACATGTATGACTATCGTTGGAACTATAATCATAATTTTATTTGAATAATTTCTTATTGTTTACACTAAAAAACTAGTGAAAAAAAACCCTATTTTACGAACTTTTTTTCAAAAGCGCGCCATTTTGTCAATTTTTAATTTTTCCGATTTGTTATAGTTCCGACCATAACTGCACTCTTTCTGATTAAGAATCTTCTTGAATTTTATGTTTCAGATGAGTAGAAGTCTCGAAATCATCTACGTCGTCCGGGTCCGATTATTCGAGAGGGTGATCTTCAGCGGCATTTTCATAATAAAAAATATTGTTTTGTAATGCAAAAAAAATTTTTTTGTATGCTCAATAAACGTAATAATAAGCCCAAAAAGTTTAAACATCGTTTTTTGAATTTTTAATGGCAAAAAAAATTTTGTGAATATAGGTGAAATTTTCGTGCTCTAGACCACCGGGCCCCCTTAAGTTATAAAATATCTTACATTCATCTTGTATAATATACATATAAGAAATAATACCTGTTCTTGGCTGTTCCCATATCTGTTGCACATCCCGCTGCTGCTGTGATTGTTGCAGCTCCCGCTGCTGCAGTGGTTGCTGCAGTTCCTGCTGCTGCTGCTGCTGCGGTTGCTGCAGCTCCTGCTGCTGCTGCTGCTGCTGCTGCAGTTGCTGCTGCGATTGCTGCTGCGGTTGCTGCTGCGGTTGCTGCTGCGGTTGCTGCTGCGGTTGCTGCAGGTAATGCTGCAATTGCAGAATTTGTTGAGATTGCAATTGCAATCTCGATTCTAATTGCTGCAATTGCAGCATTAATTGTGGCAGCGATGAGCGTTGTAATGGTTTTTTTCCTAATAAAATAGATAAATATTATACGCATAAAGTGAATGATGTATCGTTATATTCTTCATATATATATATATATATGTAAAATATATAATATATTGTAATATTATATATATTTTATATATATATATATATATATTATATATATATATTTTGTGTGTGTGTGTGTGTGTGTGTGTGTGTG
>JAANIC010005208.1:115749-127446 GCA_017607545.1 Acromyrmex charruanus | reverse complement strand
TAAATGTTTTTGGGTCTTCAGTATGTTTACAAGATACTGATAGAGAAACATCATTCAGCAATGTTTTATTCGTAGCTCAAACTATCGGTGGTTTCGATGAAGACGCTTTAAAGAAGGAATGGTTTGCATTGCCATTAGATTTTGCATTGCAGAAGAAAATCAGTCTCGCTAAATTAAGATTCGATGATATGTGAAAACAAATTTTGCAATCTCAACATCCAAAGAATATCGATAAATATCCAAACTTAACAAAACTTTTAAATGCTGTACGATCTCTTCCAAATTCAAATGCCGATGCGGAGAGAATGTTTTCCTTTTTAACTGATTTGAAAACAAAAAAACGCAACAAATTGTCGTCAGTTTCTGTTAATGCCGCTTGCATTGTGAAATCAGCATTAAAAGCGAGAGGAGAAACTTCTTTAAGTATGACTATCGAAGAAAAACATTTGTCTCGTATGTCGACGAACATATTATACAGTAGTGTTGCTAAAAAAAAACGCAGTACTTTAGGATTACGTGCTGCTGATACAAATGATATTGCTGGTCCCTCGAGAATGGATTAAAAATATTAAATGTAAAATTTAAATCTTTGTAAACTTCCTTAAATATCCGTAAGGATATAATATTTAAAAGCGTATTAAAAATATTGTCCGTGTGGATATGACGCTTATGAACCCAATGAGCGAAACGTCTAAAGTCGACACACACAGCAACATTAAGATTTCTTTAAAAGTTCTTTAAGAAGCATCTTCAAGATATTTCATAAAGAACTTTGAGAGATATCTTATATAAAGTTGATCTTGCGTCGATTTTAGACATTTTACTCATTGGGAAGGAAAAAATCAGCGTATTAAAATTCCCGGACATAACGATTAAAAGCTTAAAAATATTATCACACACACACACACACACACACACACACACACACACACACATACGCAAACACCCAGGGAAATGTAAAAAATTAATTTTTAACATTTCTTTTTTGACAACAATTGCAAATGTAAATATATTGTAAATTTATTTAGGAATTTTATTTATAAATTTTATTTATAAATTTATTTTTAATGACAATTTTTTACATTTCCCTCCTGACGCAAGAGACCACCACCTGCTCGCGGTTTCCGTTGAGCAACAATATGTACGTTATTTAAAATAAATAAGATGAAAGTACAATATTTTTTAAATAATTTACTTTATAAGTTATGGTATAATTTAAAGTGTTACAATTAATTTCATTATGACATACTTAACATAACATCTTAAATTAAAAGTACATATTGGCCGAGAGTGGATACTTTCACACTCACAAATTTGAATGTTGCGTAATTCGCAGAAGTATGCACTATAATAATATCTAATATACATCTCACTTTATTCCGATTAATGTTTAAAATATATAGGAAAGTAGAGAAGGAGAGTGATATTTTGATAATAATATCGCACGTTGCATCGAAAACCCGAGATTCTTGAGAATACGAAAACACGAGAGCGTTCATCGTGTGGATTCTATATTGCACTAGTAAACGTCAAACTCAATTAATCGATGTGGCTGAGTAAATAAAATGCCCGGACAGTACGCTGATAGTCTCACGCGAAAATCCCTTTTTCCCTTTTTTCCTCTTAATATATTTTCGTGATACAAGTAGTTTAATTAATCATCTGTATAAGGTCAAATAATATATTTTCTTGTTATATTTATATATAACAAGTACAATTATTCGTGTACCTTAAAATCAAAAATTGTAGGAAAAATAATAATTCGACATGTATTCGATTTAATCGATGAAAGATTTATTTGCCTATTGAAAAGCGAATCGGTTTTTTCCTACACTATTGCTCAAAAATTACACATACGAACAATAATTTCAAAAATTATATGAAAATATATTTGATCTAATGTATATGTTTGCTACTAATTATAGTACTTATTTCCGATCTCACACCTTACGCGCTCGACCACGCCAATTTCTTGCGGATCGAATTTTTGACCGTGGTACATAACACGAATGGAAAATCATAAACAATTAATCTCCTGTCAATTATCGCGTTTTGACACGATTTATAATATTCTGGGAGGGGTATATTACAATTTATTACAATTTATTAAAATTTATGTTATTTAGAACGTTCCCATGCCTCCATGTCTCTTGATGCACGCCTGACGTCGAGAGCCAAGAGGCCGAGAAAGCATACTTCGGTTGCTCGACGCTTGCTTGAGTGAAACAAGGTTCTTTCTCGTTCTCAGCGCGCCGACAAGGCAAGCAATAAGAACGTAGTGCAAAAAGGACAGAGCGATAATAGTCAGCACGCTTCTAACTAACCAAGTCACACGGACACGGGCTCATGCTTGTGTTGCTACCGGTTGCGCCAGGCCGTCGATCGGTGGCGCTGATCGCGTGCTGCAAGCGACCCGGAATTCGCATCACTGTCCGGAAGGACATATGTTTTTCAGCAAGATGGTGCACTGGCTCATACGAGTCATTTGTTTCGAAATTGACTCTCAGATAACGTCGATATGTTTTGGTCCAAGGAATTCTGGCCTTCCAACAGCCCAAATTTAAATCCCTTGGACTACTACGTATGAAGCGTAGTTGAAAGGATCACAAACAAGTCTTGGCATACCAATGTGACATCATTAAGGACCGCTATTGAGGCAGCATTCGTCCTATACATCCCGTTGAAAGTTATAAGTAGTATAGTAACACGGGTTCTAACCCAGGTCCTCTGTAGGGAGCGCGAGGCACGGGAAGGGAAGGTGCGGGGAAGAAGGAGGAAGACGCGGAGAAGTTCCGACGCTATTGGTGTTTACATAAACATAGGATCCCGATCGAAGGATTATATAAACATAATGTGCATGATGAAGTTTCGCTATGTCTTCCGTATTTTTCACCGCCGTCGTCCATCGCTCTTCCCAAAAATGCATCGGTAACAGAGGCTTATACTACTCATACTTACCGCATGTACTTACTATCTCTCTTCCTCTTATGTGTCGTCACCTTTGCCGCCGCGTTGTCGCTCCCATTGAATCTTCTTCTCGCACGTAAAATATTTTATTATACGTTTTTTAATTTAAAGATTTAGATAGAGTAAATGCTTAATACGGGCGAATACCACCGAGCGCGAAGATGCTGGCGGCGCATGTAATATGATAGCGCTACGGTAATTAGAAAGGAATGAATAACATCATACACCCAGATATTTAATTTAAATATGCGTTTATTTTTATATATAACATAGTTTTACAACATACAGTTCTTATAATATTTATAAGCAGGAACTTTAATTTAATTTAATTTAATTTAGTTAATTTTAAATCGAATTTTAAGCACCTGCTTCTGATTAGCAATAAAATGTAAATGTACTTTTCACACTGTGTTTGAGAGAGAGTTTAAGTGGTGCAACCGCACTCACATGAGCGTGGCGCAACTTCGTTGCACACTCACAGTTAAGATTTTCGTAAATGATCGGATGACGGGTGGCGTTCAACGAAACGCGATAGAAAAGCGTCTTCACGCGGCCGCTCTTAAGGGCGACACACACTCACAAAGCAATAGTTGGACGCCAGGCACGAGCGAGTGCCACTCTTCTCGAAATTACGCGATATTTTCTTTATGCTATATTCTAATGAGGTGTAAATGTCGACGGGCTCTCAACCGGTAGCTCAGCCTCGGAAATGGCAGAGGGGGCGGTTCGCGGTCGAGGATAGCGGATCGTTTGGAGGAGTGAATAGGGGCGAGAATAAAGTACACACGAATCAACAATAACAAAGATAACAAATATATTAAATAAGTCTTCGACTTGCATTTACATCTGGCGATACAATCGAGGCGATAGTTCTACTTGAGCGCGATAACGGACTCGCGCAAGCCCCGAGGCTTTACGCCAGACGTATCAACTTCGTTAGATTCTCGCGACACGAGCTCACGCCACGCAGGGATGTTCTCGCGAATTATACTAACAATACTTTATCGCCTCGCGAATACTGAGGAATTCGACAACGATTGTAGCGTGGACACGGCGTGACCTCGTGCGCTCTCGCGGGGCCTCGCGCCGCTCAGCCGAAATGCAGAGAAGGCTCGAATACGTGCAAACTCGACACTACGCAGTCTCGATACGACATAAAACGCACAATTACAATGGTTATTACAAATCGTCGTTAATGGCTATGACACAAAGGGCCGAATAGACATGCAAATCTTACGCTACAGACGCTCGAGACGATACGCGACAATATCACGGTACGGAACTTTGACACAACATATGATCCGCGACCAAAACCGACAACGAGTGACGAGGCTGTGACCTTGGTGGACGCAGTAGGATGATCCTGATGATAAGGGCCGTTCCGGGAGGCGACACGCGTACTTGAAATCTCTGAAAATCTACCACACGGCAATGTCACGTGCACTCACTATCCTACACCCGACAGAATTCCGATAAAATTACGCCTCTCGGACGCAGAAACCGGCGATTTTACAACTGTGACGCTCGTCTCACCGTGACTCCCTCGCAGGTGCTCGTCCGGGAAGGCTCTCGTTTCTTGTACGCCTTTGCGTCCTCTCACATACCTTCGCCAAGCGGGCCACAGCTCAAGTGCCGGACGCTAATTCTCCCGGACGCACACAGGGCTCGTTATCCCCGCGAGGGGGCCTTATCGCGCCTGATTGGTGCGTGGCTCCGCGGTTCTGCTAATCGCGGGAACCGCGTCATGTCCGTGTCGCATGTCTTGGCGCGCGAAATTCGAGAGATCGCAGGAGTCTTTTCCGGGCCGCCTCGTGGCCTCGAGGTGCCTATTCGGGGCTCTCGCCATTCTTGGGGCGTAGAGTGGCCTTCCCCGTCATGCCGTTCCACTCTCGGTCCGCTTTGCGCCTGGAAGAGGGTGCGATAGGAAATGCCTTGCGACAACAAAAAGGGCGTAATAATGAAGGATATCACCTGCGTGCAACCCGAGGTCGGTGTCGTGCGCCCCCGGGGAGAGCAGCGGTCGTCTCTTGACTCCTAATCTTGATCGTTCTTCCTCCTCTTCTCTCCGGTGAGATGGCGTCCTTCTGTCAAGGTCGCCGGCCTTTGTAACCCTCGGTACGGGAATGCATAGAAACGGGAAAACGAAACGGCAACGCGGAACGCGTAAGGTACGCAAACACGTTGCGGAAAAAAGCGCAGGTGCGTCCGCCCCCCAAAATGTGAGAGGACTCAGGACGCTAGGCTGCACTGTTCGGTCAGGCCATGTGGTCCTTGTGACGGAAAACGTCATAGTGGAAAGACAGACACGAGTGAAAAAATCTTTACAGCGAATGCTCAAGTAATAAGTCACAATTTTTTTTATTTGCAGTTCACAAAGCTGGTAATTTCACAAACAAAAAAATAGTAATAAATTCTAAAGCTAACACACTCGCAATGAACTAGCAATAAATCCGGAAGAAAACTGATATTTTTTTATTTCACAGAAAAATACTTCTCGAATTGCGTCGGTTTTCTTTTGGCGGAGCGACAAAGATAGCGGAACGTCTCAAAGGCGATTGACTAGCGGGAATCACAACCTTTTTATACGATTGATCAAACAAAAGGCCCCTTCGTCAGTCGTCTATGAGACTCCTTGAAAATTATGAATTTTGAGGTGACCTCACGATTCGAACGGCGATTGGCAATTTCAAATGGAGATAGCCAAACCAGGCTTTGTTGCCATGCGCGATCTGGATATCAGCGTTCACGATTGGAGCGCGAACGAATTACGCTTTTAGCGTCGCGCGCGCGCGTGCGTTGCGATTAAGAAGAATTACAATTGTCATTTCTTTCAACAGCTAGTGTTTCTTTTGTATGTGTATAACATGTAGAGTGATTACAATCTCAACGTTTTACAAGGAAAGGTCTTCAAGATCATTTGGAAGTTCTTCGAATGATGTTTAGTAATATAAAATTTCTAGATGGTTCTCACCTACATGCCGTATACATTTATTCGATTAAATCTATTTTATGGATGTTAATCTCGAATACACTGTTTACAATATTATCTAAAGCATAAGCTATAAACTCACACTCTATATTTGATTTTTTATTATAAATTTTGCGCAAAAAATCTACAGCAGCACATTTCTCGATGATACAATTTTCACTAAAAGTGCTAAAAAATTAAATTTTTCATTGACGATATACTGGCACAACTCAGAGTATACGTTCTCGACACAATGTTCGAGTTTGAACGTGAAGAGCGCGCTTAACGGCTTCATATACAGACATATATCGCACAGTGTTAATATGATCACATTCACATCACGCATTTTTACTTCTATTACAAGATCTTGGACCGATAATGATGAAGGTGCGATTGTTTGGAAAGCATGTACGATTCCATGAGATTTTACGTTCTTATTTAAGTTGCAATAATGGTCCGTCTGAACGACTGATGCAGTAACATTGCCCGAGCTCTTTCTAAGTTTTGTCCCCTCCATCATATTTCTTCAGAAATATGGGAGTTCAACCAACACAAGCGAGAGATCAAAAATGCAAGCGCCGATATACGGCAGCTTTGTTAGTATAATAAAAGATTTTTTTAAGCACATTCGACATGTTAATATGATATGTTTCGCGATGATATCATGAATGTAATTTTGATACATTGCGACGTTGTCAAACAGTATACATAATGATATAAAATTTAAAGATCGAGATGCATTGCAACGTTGCTGAACAATATAATGATACACGTCTCACTCGCTGTAATCCTATACACGATATAGTATTCGTGCTCTCTCTCCTACCAATTGTAGTTCTATACTTATCATATTATTCATGCTCTCTCTTCTTCCCATTATATTTTCTCCCATGTTCTCTTTGCTTCTTGCTCACAATATTATTAAATAAATATGGTATTTGTTTTACGATTTTTTAATGATACGACTTAGCAATGATTTTAATTTTACAACTAATAATAATAATATTTTTAGTAATGTAATGTAATATAAATAGCGTTCTTAATTATCAAACCATTATAAACTATTATTGAGTATTGAACACTTATTATGCTACGTCGTACTACTGAACAGCTATCATATATTATTAATTAATTCTAAATATCTATAGAGAAAGAAGATTCTTTTTCACACGCGGTAAGGAGAAACAGGAAGGTGCAGGTTTCAAAGTTACGTGACAAGCAGATGATATCGCAGAAAGGAGCGAAAAAAATATTTTAGGATTGTGAAGGAAACCTAGAAAGAAATAGAGATTATAATAGAATTATAATTTATTCTTATTCAATTTTTATTTTCATAACTTGATTAACTTATTTTAGGAAAAAATTGCGCGCCTTCTTATCATATATACAGGGTGGCATGAATATACGGTCCCGAGCAGGTAGAGTGGACTAAACTGAGTAAAAAAGTCCTCTACCATTTTGTAATGCTCGCAATAATTAACGAGATATTAACGTTTAAAGATAGCCGAATATATTTAATATATTTAAGTATCATATATATTTAAGTATCATATATATTTAAGTATCATATATATTTTTTTATAAAACATTAATTTATTTCTTAGTTTAAATGTAACGCAGTGTATACAATTTCATCTGAAGCGCACATTACTAATTCACACTCCATAATTGAAGTTTTATCATAAACTTCACGCAATCTTTTAATGCATTACATTTATTGTTAAAACAATTTTGACGTATAGTAATCACAAATTGTTGTTGATATATATATATTCTTTCGCACGGGATTTTATTAAAAAGATATGATATTTATTTTACAAGCTTTTATGATGCGATTTTACAGAATGAAACGAGCACAATTTTATTAATTTTATAATAGAATGATACGAGCACTATTTTAATAGTATAAGTCGATCCCCCCTCCCCCCCCTCTCTCTCTTTCTTTCTCAGTTGAACGCGCTTTCTTATTAACCCTTTAAAGCATACATTTTTCTTTACGTAGAATTCAGTTGAATTTGTTACTCGGGAACTTTTCGTGGTCACTGATTACGAATCTGGCCTCAGATTTTTAAAATTCAAAATGGCAGACCCAATATGGCGGACAAAAAAGTGAAAAATTTCCTGATTTTAATGAAACTTGTCACTCGGAGGTTTTCGGGATTATTGATTGCGAATCTGATCTGACATCAGATTTTATAAATTCAAAATGAAGGGTCTAAGATGGCGGACAGAAAATTAAAAACTTAGTTTTGGGTTGTAAAATAGGTTCAAGTAAATTTTAATTTTAATTTTAATTTTTTAATTTTGATTTCAAATTCGCAATAAGCGACTCAAAAAACCTATTTAACTCCATTTTAGCCCCAGAACTAATTTTTTAATTTTTTGTCCATCATCTTGGATCCGCCATTTTGAATTTCAAAAATTTGAGGTCAGATTCGTAATCAGCGTGCTCGAAAACCCCCGAGTAACAAATGAGTTTCATTAAAATCAAGAAATTTTTTACTTTTTTGTCCGCCATATTCCGTTTCATTGGAATCAAGCAATTTTTCGCATTTTGTCCGCCATTTTGGATCCGCCATTTGGAATTTTTTAAATTTTGATTTCAGATTCATAATCAGTGATCCAAAAAACCTCTCAGACTTCATTTTCGGCTAATTAGCTATTGTTGATTAGTCACAATCACATTTATATATATTGTTAAAAGAGGATGAATTTTTCCAGTTTGTTTATTTATAAAATACATTTTGTTAACAATAGCAATGTTTCCACGGTTTTTTTTATAACAATTGATGTTCTAAACACTGATAATGTTCTTTTCATTGTAGTAATATATTAGAAACTGTAAAACATAAAAAACATAAAAAACTGAGATTAAAAAGGTGTTACATATGTGGGATACTGTGCCACAAAGGGTTAAGTAATTTAATATCACGAAGATAATGAAGAAGGAATGTTGAAGAGATTAAGGAAAAGATAAATTTTCAAAGATAAATTTTTAAAGATTTATTTTTTAATATAGATTTATTTAATATAGATTTATTTATCTAATATTTAATGTAGCATGTACGATATAATTTAAACCATAGACTAATAGTTCGCATTTTATAATAGAATTTTTATCATAAATTTTGTGCAAAGTGTTTGCAGCTTTGCGTTTATTAGTAATATAACTATGTCTTAAAAATGATACAAAATATTTGAATTTTAATATCATGCACTAACATCATGCGTACATTGATTTAGTTTATAGCACGCATACTCGACATATTGCTGGAGCTCAAATAAGAAGAGTACGATTGTTTCATGTACAAGCATGTATCATACAATGACAATTTTACGTTTTTTGTATCACATACTTTAACAAGTTCTACATTCAGATCTTGAACCGGTGGTGATGATGATGATGGGACAATTGATTGCAATTAATCGCTCAATATCTGCGTCTCTCGATGAACGCCTTCCACGTAGCATTATGCGGTTGTCTCGATTGTCGCTGATCTCAATTTCTACGTGAGACGTAGGTCTCACGATGATCCCGGTGTCCAAAAACTTATATGCTGTCAGTGTCAATGCATATCTCCTCATCAAAGTATGAGGTACATAACGAAGTTTCGAAGATGTATGAGAAGATGTGTGAAAAGATGCACTATAGAAAATAGAAAACATGTAAATAGACTTTAGAAAAATACATAACGTATTAAATGTATAATCAAAATTTTATAAAAATTAAATAAACTTACTGTCTCTCGCACGCCTCATCCTGTTGAATTGGAACATAAGTTCATAGCGTGAGACGTTTTCAAGGGTAGTATATACTCTGATACAGTAAAAGCAGTCTGCTGTAGAAGCGGTCCACAAAGTAACTGATGTAAGACTTATGTGTCATAAGTCTTTTTTTTTTAAATAGTGATCTCCACCACAAATTTTCAGAAGCTTCGTATTCCATTGAATCCTCAGCGTATGTAGTGAGCCAACTGACTGAATCAGTAATGTCGCCATAAATCTCACTAATCAGCACTCACCATTTCATATTTTCCAGCAGCATATCCAAGTTATCACTGAAAATTATTATTTTCGCATCAAGAGTTATTTCAATTTCTCCTCTATGTGTGTGTACGATTTTACTTTAATATAGATATTATAATTACATTTTATGACATTGAAATAATATATGTTCCACAACGTCTATGTGCGGATGAGCTTTGCTGTATGTTCCATCAGTAACTCCATGAATCGTACAATGACATGTAGGAAGATTTAAATTTACGTAATCATCAAACTTCGAATCACACACATTGATATGTTTATATATCTGCTATGTCTTATGCTTGGTACACCATGTATTACTGCGAGTAATACCGTTTCGAAATCCAAGTTCTTTATACTGCAACTGAAATGCACCATCGACGAACAATATTGTTTATTAATTTCACACGGAGAAACGTAAACGTACAATTCTTGTTTAACGTTTAAAGTATACCAGGTGTACTCCTAAGTAATTTCCGCTTTTTTTCGATAGATGGCGTTCTGTGTTTTGCGTTGCTGTTGGTTACACATAGATGTCGTTTTGTTTAGTTGTTATCGAGTGTCTAAGCAGCGTTGACGTTTTTCTTACAAGTTCTTTCAGTAAGTTTTTATTGCGAGTCAAAGATATCGGCGTACGTAGCAAATTTTGAGCATATGCGCCATGCATTGCTTTTCATGTTCAATCAAGGAAAGAAAGTATCCGAGAGTCACCGTGCGCTTGTGGAAGTTTATGGCGATCGCGCTCTAACACTGCGAACATGTGAAACGTGGTTTCGAAAATTCAAAAATGAAGATTTCGACCTGAACGACGCCGCACGCTCCGGAAAGCGAAAATCGTTTGATGACGCCGAATTGCAAGCGTTATTGGACGAAGACGATACGCAAACGCAACGACAGCTCGCAGAAGCGTTGGGAGTTCAACAGCAAGCAATCAGCAAACGTCTGCGAGCCATGGGGAAAATTCAGAAGTGTGGAAAGTGGGTTCCGCATGAACTGACCGAGAGACAAATGGAGAATCGAAAAGTGACATGTGAAATGCTGCTGCAACGGTACAAAAGAAAATCATTTCTGCATCGTATTGTTACTAGCGATGAAAAATGGATTTATTTAGAGAATCCTAAACGTAAAAAATCGTGGGTGAGTCCAGGTGAAGCATCGACATCGACGGCACGGCCAAATCGTTTCGGTCGGAAGGCCATGCTGTGTGTGTGGTGGGACCAGACCGGTGTTATCTACTTCGAACTGCTGAAACCTGGTGAAACTGTGAACACCGTTCGCTACCAACAACAAATCCAAGATTTGAGCCGAGCGATTGTAAAAAACCGACCAGAATATCAAGACAGACAGAAAAAGGTGATTTTGCTCCACGACAATGCACCATCGCATAAGTCAAAAGTCGTTCGTGACACACTGGAAAAACTCCATTGGGAAGTCCTTGACCATGCGGCTTACTCACCAGACCTGGCCCCATCAGATTACTACCTATTTGCTTCGCTGGGCCACGCACTTTCTGAGCAGCGCTTCGACTCTTACGAAACTTTGCGAAAATGGCTCACCGAGTGGTTCAACACCAAAGACAGTCAATTCTACTGGCGTGGTATCCACAAATTACCTGAAAGGTGGCAAAAATGTGTAGAAAACGATGGAAAATATTTCGAATAAAATAACTATAATGGTTTCCTTGCATTATTGTGTTTTATTTACAAAAAAAAGCGGAAATTACTTAGGAGTACACC
>JAANIC010005208.1:101756-115172 GCA_017607545.1 Acromyrmex charruanus | reverse complement strand
AAAAATTACACATACGAACAATAATTTCAAAAATTATATGAAAATATATTTGATCTAATGTATATGTTTACTACTAATTATAGTACTTATTTCCGATCTCACACCTTACGCGCTCGACCACGCCAATTTCTTGCGGATCGAATTTTTGACCGTGGTACATAACACGAATGGAAAATCATAAACAATTAATCTCCTGTCAATTATCGCGTTTTGACACGATTTATAATATTCTGGGAGGGGTATATTACAATTTATTACAATTTATTAAAATTTATGTTATTTAGAACGTTCCCATGCCTCCATGTCTCTTGATGCACGCCTGACGTCGAGAGCCAAGAGGCCGAGAAAGCATACTTCGGTTGCTCGACGCTTGCTTGAGTGAAACAAGGTTCTTTCTCGTTCTCAGCGCGCCGACAAGGCAAGCAATAAGAACGTAGTGCAAAAAGGACAGAGCGATAATAGTCAGCACGCTTCTAACTAACCAAGTCACACGGACACGGGCTCATGCTTGTGTTGCTACCGGTTGCGCCAGGCCGTCGATCGGTGGCGCTGATCGCGTGCTGCAAGCGACCCGGAATTCGCATCACTGTCCGGAAGGACATATGTTTTTCAGCAAGATGGTGCACTGGCTCATACGAGTCATTTGTTTCGAAATTGACTCTCAGATAACGTCGATATGTTTTGGTCCAAGGAATTCTGGCCTTCCAACAGCCCAAATTTAAATCCCTTGGACTACTACGTATGAAGCGTAGTTGAAAGGATCACAAACAAGTCTTGGCATACCAATGTGACATCATTAAGGACCGCTATTGAGGCAGCATTCGTCCTATACATCCCGTTGAAAGTTATAAGTAGTATAGTAACACGGGTTCTAACCCAGGTCCTCTGTAGGGAGCGCGAGGCACGGGAAGGGAAGGTGCGGGGAAGAAGGAGGAAGACGCGGAGAAGTTCCGACGCTATTGGTGTTTACATAAACATAGGATCCCGATCGAAGGATTATATAAACATAATGTGCATGATGAAGTTTCGCTATGTCTTCCGTATTTTTCACCGCCGTCGTCCATCGCTCTTCCCAAAAATGCATCGGTAACAGAGGCTTATACTACTCATACTTACCGCATGTACTTACTATCTCTCTTCCTCTTATGTGTCGTCACCTTTGCCGCCGCGTTGTCGCTCCCATTGAATCTTCTTCTCGCACGTAAAATATTTTATTATACGTTTTTTAATTTAAAGATTTAGATAGAGTAAATGCTTAATACGGGCGAATACCACCGAGCGCGAAGATGCTGGCGGCGCATGTAATATGATAGCGCTACGGTAATTAGAAAGGAATGAATAACATCATACACCCAGATATTTAATTTAAATATGCGTTTATTTTTATATATAACATAGTTTTACAACATACAGTTCTTATAATATTTATAAGCAGGAACTTTAATTTAATTTAATTTAATTTAGTTAATTTTAAATCGAATTTTAAGCACCTGCTTCTGATTAGCAATAAAATGTAAATGTACTTTTCACACTGTGTTTGAGAGAGAGTTTAAGTGGTGCAACCGCACTCACATGAGCGTGGCGCAACTTCGTTGCACACTCACAGTTAAGATTTTCGTAAATGATCGGATGACGGGTGGCGTTCAACGAAACGCGATAGAAAAGCGTCTTCACGCGGCCGCTCTTAAGGGCGACACACACTCACAAAGCAATAGTTGGACGCCAGGCACGAGCGAGTGCCACTCTTCTCGAAATTACGCGATATTTTCTTTATGCTATATTCTAATGAGGTGTAAATGTCGACGGGCTCTCAACCGGTAGCTCAGCCTCGGAAATGGCAGAGGGGGCGGTTCGCGGTCGAGGATAGCGGATCGTTTGGAGGAGTGAATAGGGGCGAGAATAAAGTACACACGAATCAACAATAACAAAGATAACAAATATATTAAATAAGTCTTCGACTTGCATTTACATCTGGCGATACAATCGAGGCGATAGTTCTACTTGAGCGCGATAACGGACTCGCGCAAGCCCCGAGGCTTTACGCCAGACGTATCAACTTCGTTAGATTCTCGCGACACGAGCTCACGCCACGCAGGGATGTTCTCGCGAATTATACTAACAATACTTTATCGCCTCGCGAATACTGAGGAATTCGACAACGATTGTAGCGTGGACACGGCGTGACCTCGTGCGCTCTCGCGGGGCCTCGCGCCGCTCAGCCGAAATGCAGAGAAGGCTCGAATACGTGCAAACTCGACACTACGCAGTCTCGATACGACATAAAACGCACAATTACAATGGTTATTACAAATCGTCGTTAATGGCTATGACACAAAGGGCCGAATAGACATGCAAATCTTACGCTACAGACGCTCGAGACGATACGCGACAATATCACGGTACGGAACTTTGACACAACATATGATCCGCGACCAAAACCGACAACGAGTGACGAGGCTGTGACCTTGGTGGACGCAGTAGGATGATCCTGATGATAAGGGCCGTTCCGGGAGGCGACACGCGTACTTGAAATCTCTGAAAATCTACCACACGGCAATGTCACGTGCACTCACTATCCTACACCCGACAGAATTCCGATAAAATTACGCCTCTCGGACGCAGAAACCGGCGATTTTACAACTGTGACGCTCGTCTCACCGTGACTCCCTCGCAGGTGCTCGTCCGGGAAGGCTCTCGTTTCTTGTACGCCTTTGCGTCCTCTCACATACCTTCGCCAAGCGGGCCACAGCTCAAGTGCCGGACGCTAATTCTCCCGGACGCACACAGGGCTCGTTATCCCCGCGAGGGGGCCTTATCGCGCCTGATTGGCGCGTGGCTCCGCGGTTCTGCTAATCGCGGGAACCGCGTCATGTCCGTGTCGCATGTCTTGGCGCGCGAAATTCGAGAGATCGCAGGAGTCTTTTCCGGGCCGCCTCGTGGCCTCGAGGTGCCTATTCGGGGCTCTCGCCATTCTTGGGGCGTAGAGTGGCCTTCCCCGTCATGCCGTTCCACTCTCGGTCCGCTTTGCGCCTGGAAGAGGGTGCGATAGGAAATGCCTTGCGACAACAAAAAGGGCGTAATAATGAAGGATATCACCTGCGTGCAACCCGAGGTCGGTGTCGTGCGCCCCCGGGGAGAGCAGCGGTCGTCTCTTGACTCCTAATCTTGATCGTTCTTCCTCCTCTTCTCTCCGGTGAGATGGCGTCCTTCTGTCAAGGTCGCCGGCCTTTGTAACCCTCGGTACGGGAATGCATAGAAACGGGAAAACGAAACGGCAACGCGGAACGCGTAAGGTACGCAAACACGTTGCGGAAAAAAGCGCAGGTGCGTCCGCCCCCCAAAATGTGAGAGGACTCAGGACGCTAGGCTGCACTGTTCGGTCAGGCCATGTGGTCCTTGTGACGGAAAACGTCATAGTGGAAAGACAGACACGAGTGAAAAAATCTTTACAGCGAATGCTCAAGTAATAAGTCACAATTTTTTTTATTTGCAGTTCACAAAGCTGGTAATTTCACAAACAAAAAAATAGTAATAAATTCTAAAGCTAACACACTCGCAATGAACTAGCAATAAATCCGGAAGAAAACTGATATTTTTTTATTTCACAGAAAAATACTTCTCGAATTGCGTCGGTTTTCTTTTGGCGGAGCGACAAAGATAGCGGAACGTCTCAAAGGCGATTGACTAGCGGGAATCACAACCTTTTTATACGATTGATCAAACAAAAGGCCCCTTCGTCAGTCGTCTATGAGACTCCTTGAAAATTATGAATTTTGAGGTGACCTCACGATTCGAACGGCGATTGGCAATTTCAAATGGAGATAGCCAAACCAGGCTTTGTTGCCATGCGCGATCTGGATATCAGCGTTCACGATTGGAGCGCGAACGAATTACGCTTTTAGCGTCGCGCGCGCGCGTGCGTTGCGATTAAGAAGAATTACAATTGTCATTTCTTTCAACAGCTAGTGTTTCTTTTGTATGTGTATAACATGTAGAGTGATTACAATCTCAACGTTTTACAAGGAAAGGTCTTCAAGATCATTTGGAAGTTCTTCGAATGATGTTTAGTAATATAAAATTTCTAGATGGTTCTCACCTACATGCCGTATACATTTATTCGATTAAATCTATTTTATGGATGTTAATCTCGAATACACTGTTTACAATATTATCTAAAGCATAAGCTATAAACTCACACTCTATATTTGATTTTTTATTATAAATTTTGCGCAAAAAATCTACAGCAGCACATTTCTCGATGATACAATTTTCACTAAAAGTGCTAAAAAATTAAATTTTTCATTGACGATATACTGGCACAACTCAGAGTATACGTTCTCGACACAATGTTCGAGTTTGAACGTGAAGAGCGCGCTTAACGGCTTCATATACAGACATATATCGCACAGTGTTAATATGATCACATTCACATCACGCATTTTTACTTCTATTACAAGATCTTGGACCGATAATGATGAAGGTGCGATTGTTTGGAAAGCATGTACGATTCCATGAGATTTTACGTTCTTATTTAAGTTGCAATAATGGTCCGTCTGAACGACTGATGCAGTAACATTGCCCGAGCTCTTTCTAAGTTTTGTCCCCTCCATCATATTTCTTCAGAAATATGGGAGTTCAACCAACACAAGCGAGAGATCAAAAATGCAAGCGCCGATATACGGCAGCTTTGTTAGTATAATAAAAGATTTTTTTAAGCACATTCGACATGTTAATATGATATGTTTCGCGATGATATCATGAATGTAATTTTGATACATTGCGACGTTGTCAAACAGTATACATAATGATATAAAATTTAAAGATCGAGATGCATTGCAACGTTGCTGAACAATATAATGATACACGTCTCACTCGCTGTAATCCTATACACGATATAGTATTCGTGCTCTCTCTCCTACCAATTGTAGTTCTATACTTATCATATTATTCATGCTCTCTCTTCTTCCCATTATATTTTCTCCCATGTTCTCTTTGCTTCTTGCTCACAATATTATTAAATAAATATGGTATTTGTTTTACGATTTTTTAATGATACGACTTAGCAATGATTTTAATTTTACAACTAATAATAATAATATTTTTAGTAATGTAATGTAATATAAATAGCGTTCTTAATTATCAAACCATTATAAACTATTATTGAGTATTGAACACTTATTATGCTACGTCGTACTACTGAACAGCTATCATATATTATTAATTAATTCTAAATATCTATAGAGAAAGAAGATTCTTTTTCACACGCGGTAAGGAGAAACAGGAAGGTGCAGGTTTCAAAGTTACGTGACAAGCAGATGATATCGCAGAAAGGAGCGAAAAAAATATTTTAGGATTGTGAAGGAAACCTAGAAAGAAATAGAGATTATAATAGAATTATAATTTATTCTTATTCAATTTTTATTTTCATAACTTGATTAACTTATTTTAGGAAAAAATTGCGCGCCTTCTTATCATATATACAGGGTGGCATGAATATACGGTCCCGAGCAGGTAGAGTGGACTAAACTGAGTAAAAAAGTCCTCTACCATTTTGTAATGCTCGCAATAATTAACGAGATATTAACGTTTAAAGATAGCCGAATATATTTAATATATTTAAGTATCATATATATTTAAGTATCATATATATTTAAGTATCATATATATTTTTTTATAAAACATTAATTTATTTCTTAGTTTAAATGTAACGCAGTGTATACAATTTCATCTGAAGCGCACATTACTAATTCACACTCCATAATTGAAGTTTTATCATAAACTTCACGCAATCTTTTAATGCATTACATTTATTGTTAAAACAATTTTGACGTATAGTAATCACAAATTGTTGTTGATATATATATATTCTTTCGCACGGGATTTTATTAAAAAGATATGATATTTATTTTACAAGCTTTTATGATGCGATTTTACAGAATGAAACGAGCACAATTTTATTAATTTTATAATAGAATGATACGAGCACTATTTTAATAGTATAAGTCGATCCCCCCTCCCCCCCCTCTCTCTCTTTCTTTCTCAGTTGAACGCGCTTTCTTATTAACCCTTTAAAGCATACATTTTTCTTTACGTAGAATTCAGTTGAATTTGTTACTCGGGAACTTTTCGTGGTCACTGATTACGAATCTGGCCTCAGATTTTTAAAATTCAAAATGGCAGACCCAATATGGCGGACAAAAAAGTGAAAAATTTCCTGATTTTAATGAAACTTGTCACTCGGAGGTTTTCGGGATTATTGATTGCGAATCTGATCTGACATCAGATTTTATAAATTCAAAATGAAGGGTCTAAGATGGCGGACAGAAAATTAAAAACTTAGTTTTGGGTTGTAAAATAGGTTCAAGTAAATTTTAATTTTAATTTTAATTTTTTAATTTTGATTTCAAATTCGCAATAAGCGACTCAAAAAACCTATTTAACTCCATTTTAGCCCCAGAACTAATTTTTTAATTTTTTGTCCATCATCTTGGATCCGCCATTTTGAATTTCAAAAATTTGAGGTCAGATTCGTAATCAGCGTGCTCGAAAACCCCCGAGTAACAAATGAGTTTCATTAAAATCAAGAAATTTTTTACTTTTTTGTCCGCCATATTCCGTTTCATTGGAATCAAGCAATTTTTCGCATTTTGTCCGCCATTTTGGATCCGCCATTTGGAATTTTTTAAATTTTGATTTCAGATTCATAATCAGTGATCCAAAAAACCTCTCAGACTTCATTTTCGGCTAATTAGCTATTGTTGATTAGTCACAATCACATTTATATATATTGTTAAAAGAGGATGAATTTTTCCAGTTTGTTTATTTATAAAATACATTTTGTTAACAATAGCAATGTTTCCACGGTTTTTTTTATAACAATTGATGTTCTAAACACTGATAATGTTCTTTTCATTGTAGTAATATATTAGAAACTGTAAAACATAAAAAACATAAAAAACTGAGATTAAAAAGGTGTTACATATGTGGGATACTGTGCCACAAAGGGTTAAGTAATTTAATATCACGAAGATAATGAAGAAGGAATGTTGAAGAGATTAAGGAAAAGATAAATTTTCAAAGATAAATTTTTAAAGATTTATTTTTTAATATAGATTTATTTAATATAGATTTATTTATCTAATATTTAATGTAGCATGTACGATATAATTTAAACCATAGACTAATAGTTCGCATTTTATAATAGAATTTTTATCATAAATTTTGTGCAAAGTGTTTGCAGCTTTGCGTTTATTAGTAATATAACTATGTCTTAAAAATGATACAAAATATTTGAATTTTAATATCATGCACTAACATCATGCGTACATTGATTTAGTTTATAGCACGCATACTCGACATATTGCTGGAGCTCAAATAAGAAGAGTACGATTGTTTCATGTACAAGCATGTATCATACAATGACAATTTTACGTTTTTTGTATCACATACTTTAACAAGTTCTACATTCAGATCTTGAACCGGTGGTGATGATGATGATGGGACAATTGATTGCAATTAATCGCTCAATATCTGCGTCTCTCGATGAACGCCTTCCACGTAGCATTATGCGGTTGTCTCGATTGTCGCTGATCTCAATTTCTACGTGAGACGTAGGTCTCACGATGATCCCGGTGTCCAAAAACTTATATGCTGTCAGTGTCAATGCATATCTCCTCATCAAAGTATGAGGTACATAACGAAGTTTCGAAGATGTATGAGAAGATGTGTGAAAAGATGCACTATAGAAAATAGAAAACATGTAAATAGACTTTAGAAAAATACATAACGTATTAAATGTATAATCAAAATTTTATAAAAATTAAATAAACTTACTGTCTCTCGCACGCCTCATCCTGTTGAATTGGAACATAAGTTCATAGCGTGAGACGTTTTCAAGGGTAGTATATACTCTGATACAGTAAAAGCAGTCTGCTGTAGAAGCGGTCCACAAAGTAACTGATGTAAGACTTATGTGTCATAAGTCTTTTTTTTTTAAATAGTGATCTCCACCACAAATTTTCAGAAGCTTCGTATTCCATTGAATCCTCAGCGTATGTAGTGAGCCAACTGACTGAATCAGTAATGTCGCCATAAATCTCACTAATCAGCACTCACCATTTCATATTTTCCAGCAGCATATCCAAGTTATCACTGAAAATTATTATTTTCGCATCAAGAGTTATTTCAATTTCTCCTCTATGTGTGTGTACGATTTTACTTTAATATAGATATTATAATTACATTTTATGACATTGAAATAATATATGTTCCACAACGTCTATGTGCGGATGAGCTTTGCTGTATGTTCCATCAGTAACTCCATGAATCGTACAATGACATGTAGGAAGATTTAAATTTACGTAATCATCAAACTTCGAATCACACACATTGATATGTTTATATATCTGCTATGTCTTATGCTTGGTACACCATGTATTACTGCGAGTAATACCGTTTCGAAATCCAAGTTCTTTATACTGCAACTGAAATGCACCATCGACGAACAATATTGTTTATTAATTTCACACGGAGAAACGTAAACGTACAATTCTTGTTTAACGTTTAAAGTATAATATCCTCNTATTTACAAAAAAAAGCGGAAATTACTTAGGAGTACACCTGGTAATATCCTGACAGACATTTTTTGATGCGATGACTGCGATGACTGATTAGAGCTCTCTTTCATTCATGCGTTTTCTATTTCATTATTTTTATATATCATTTATTTTTATTTTTTCATTTTTTTATTCATTTATTTTTTCTTTCGGATCGTGTGGTCAATGTGGAATTTTATTTATCTTTACAAATATGCGAGTTAATTTTTAATGTAATTGTCAAACCTACATTAAACTATGCAATGACACATATATAAAAATATACTATAACAATATCGAATTTTTTTTTTATATCTAAGGAATCAGCGTCAGTGACAATAAATCTGTCTGTTCCCATTTTCTTTTCAAAAATGAGTTTAGGCAGTGTATTCAATGTCGAATTTTACGTATTTTTACAAGTATAGTGTTATTTCTTCAGAGTAATGTTATAACTAATAATATGTTTCCACAGACGTACATCATAGGTGTCTAAGTTATCCTAATTGCAAAAAATTCATTCCTCGCATATCTTTAATGTTAAAAATGTTATGATATCTTTTTAAAGATATTGTAAGATTTGCGATAACAATTTCAAAAATAAAAATTATTTTTATTTGTTTTTCCTTTTTTTTATACAATTGTCACTTAGAAAAATCTCTGGTTGACGTAACTGCTCTCGCAATATATATATAAGACTGTCCCTGCAGTCTGAGGGTTTTCTTTTATATCGCTTGAAAATGAGTCTAAATTCCTATAGATTTTAATCTTAGTCTAAAGTCTTACTTCTATTCTTATCTTAGAAGCAACGTCCTAAGGTAGGTTGGTGGACGATGGTTACAGTCTATTCTTATCTTAGAGGCAAAGTTCTAAGGTAGGTTGGTGGACGATGGTCACAATATAAAAAACCAACATCGTTGATCCTTTAGATAAAAATAAACTTTATTTCTTTGAACGTTTGCTCGGTCTATATTCACTGCTACAATATCAAATTATTGCTTAATAACGATCTTTATCGTTATAATAGGATTAATTAAATTGTTGCAATATGATTCTGTCTCATTAGTGATCAATCATAAATCTTCTACGAGGTCTGGCTATTAAATAACGAGACTGCGCGCGCAGAAGGCGTCCTAGAGAGGTAGGGTGGGAAATGAATGCAGCGTTGGATAGCTGGAAGTGTCTACTATTCCAGTACGAAAACACGTTTTTGTCGCTGTAGTAGTATTTTTTCTATAGAGGTTAGAAACGAACGTGTTTTTTTCTCGTGCCGATAACAATGTGTGACTAAAAACATGAGCAACGGATCAATGTGAAATTTCTCGTTAAATTAAAAAAAAACTCCGACTGAGTGCTATAAGTTGTTGAAAGAGGCCTATGGTGAGAATTCTCTATCTCGTGCGCGTGTTTTCGAATGGTATAAACGGTTTTCTGAAGGCCGAGAGAGCACCGAAGATGACCAACGTCCAGGTCGACCTGTTTCTGTTTCAACTCCGCAAACAGTGACCAAAATCAATGAAAATGGGTTCCAGAGGGTCAAACTGTAAACCAAACTTACTATTTGACAGTTTTGGCAACACTGCGAGAGCGAGTTCGTAAGAAACGGTCGGAGTTGTGGAAAAACAAGTCTTGGATCTTGCACCAGGACAACGCACCTGCCCATAACGCGCTATCTGTGAAGCGTTATTTAGCCGCTAGAGGCACTCCAGTGCTCGAACACGCGCCGTACTCGCCTGATTTAGCACCCTGTGACTTTTTTCTGTTTCCGAAGATCAAGTCTGCCTTAAAAGGAACCCGGTTCGAGTCGATGGAAGAGGTGAAGCGAAAATCGGCGGAGCTCCTAAATGCTTTTACAAAAGAAGACTTCCAGCATTGCTTTGACCAATGGAAAAAACGAATGGAACGGTGTGTGGCGAGGGGAGAGGAGTACATTGAAGGGGAGCATTCGATTGTAGAATAATTTTTAAAATAAAACTCTTTTTCATAAGCAGTCTCATTATTTAATAGTCAGACCTCGTATACTGATACAACGATAAATTCGTGATATTAGCTATACCGTTTCTAAATATATTTCATACAATTATACATTATTAATTTAGTTCCTTTTTTTTATTCTTTTCTTTTTTGTTTTACATGTCATCTAATAAAATTTAATTACCTTAATTACAGAAAATATTAATTTTATTTGTAAAAGATTTTTGTTCCTGATTTGACATGCTTATAAATAAACTTTACCACGAAATAATATATGTATATGCTATAAATCGTATAAAAAAATTTTTATAATTAAATAAATAAATTTTAGTTCCATCAGTTAAGTAAATGAAATCCTATAATCGACCAAAGTTGATCTTATTACCTAAATATTTCAATATGAATTTATACATTAGACAATTCCGTAAACTGTGCAATAAAATCCTCTCTAATCTTGAATCGCAGTCATGGGTAAAATTATAATAGTACTAATAGTGTTATAAAATGTTATATTATAATTGTGTGTTCATACATGTCCCCTAGAAGAACAATGTTCACTCACCAGTTGTTGATTTTCAATATTATTTAAAGTGCAAACTATTCATATTCTATAATACAATTCTATATATATTCTATAATACCAGGTATGTAAATATGAAACTGAAATTTACCAATAGATGGCCATAGCTGTCAATGTATAATAGTTGCCGTCAGACCGCGTCATTGACGCCATTTCCTTATTCTGACATCTGACAAAGATTTTCAACTCACAACAATACAAGTTTCATACAACAATATAGTTTGTAATAGCGTTGAACATGTCGAATTTTGTGCCTGGAAACTACGATTTGCGGACAGCATTGATTTTCTGTTACCATTTGAAGAAAACTGCTGCAGAATCGCATCGAATGCTTGTCGAAGCTTACGGTGAGTATGCTCTTGATAAATCACAGTGCTTTGAGTGGTTTAAAAAATTCAAAAGTGGCGATTTTGACGTGAGAAACGAAGAACGTGGAAAACCACCGAAAAAATTTGAAAACAGCAAGAATTGCAAGCATTGTTGGATGAGGATGACGCTCAAACTCAACAACAACTCGCGGATCAATTGAATGTGACACGAGAAGCCGTCTCTATATGTTTGAAATCCAAGAAGAAAGATCCAGAAGATGGGAAAAGGGATTCCACATGAACTGAATGAAAGACAGCAGGAAAACCGAAAAACCACTTGCGAAATGCTGCTCGCCAGGTACAAAAGAAAGTCATTTCTCCATCGAATTGTGACTGGTGATGAAAAGTGGATATATTTTGAGAATCTAAGCGTAAAAGATCATGGGTAACTCCAGGCGAACCATCGACATCGACTGCAAGGCCAAATCGCTATGGACGGAAGACAATGCTCTGTGTTTGGTGGGATCAGAAAGGTGTGATCTATTATGAGCTGCTAAAACCTGGCGAAACTGTTAATACTGAACGCTACCGACAACAAATGATCAATTTGAATCAAGCTTTGCGTGAAAAATGACCGGAATATCAAAAAAGGCAACACAAAGTGATTTTGCTTCATGATAATGCACCATCACACACAGTAAAACTGGTCAAGGGAACGATTGAGGCGTTTGGTTGGGAAATACTTTCGCATGCGGCTTACTCACCAGACTTGGCTCCGTCCGATTACTACTTATTTGCATCGATGGGACACGCACTTGCTCAGCAGCGCTTCACTTCTTACGAAGATGTACGAAAATGGCTAGATGACTGGTTTGGCTCAAAAGAGCAACAATTTTTTTGGCGTGGCATCCACAAATTGTCAGACAAGTGGGAAAAATGTATGGCTAGCGATGGGAAATACTTCGAATAAAATATTTTTTATCATTTTCATGCAATAAACGTGTATTTTCTATAAAAAAATTCCGGTTTCATATTTACATACATATATTTTGTGAAAAGTACTTACAATACTGAATTTACTGATAATACAACTTTTAGAGTAAAAAATTATTTAATTTCATCACAATTACTTAATTTCATACTGTTTATATATTGACAGTTCAAAGTATTCGTGCTCCACGCAATGTTTCAATTCGAACATAAAATACACAATTGATGGCTTTATGTACATACAGACATGTACCAAATTGTGACAATTTTGCGTTATATGCAACACGTATTGTAACAAGTTCTGCAATCGGAAAGATTTCAAAGATCCATATAAAAAAAGCAATTGCAGGGATCAAATAAACAAAATGACACATAATCATTGCCGGATTCATATCTTACAGTTTGTAACATCATAATTTCTGTATTTGTATTGAAAGTGACTCGCTTAAGGTGCAGATGTCTGTAATGGATTGCTCAATTGTTATTAGTATTAATTATTTGACTTATTTTGAACGTTAATGTTAAAAAAATGCATACATTCATTCATACATACAATATGTACGTGTATACGTACGTACTTAATGTGCGTACGTACATATTTAATTTAATTTAATTTAAAATTAGTTTATTTGTGCATTATATCTACAAAATAACAAAAAACATAACGACTCTACAGAGTTAAACGAGAATGATGGTGTCGATATAGGATATAGAGAGGAATATCAGGAGGACGGATCGAAGAATGAAACGAAGGGAGAGGCGCGAGAAATTTGGAAGAGATTGATATAATTGAGAGAGGGGGGAGGAGGGAGAGAGGGAGAGAGGGGTAGAGAAAGAGAGAGAGAGAGAGAGAGAGAGAGCAGAGGGAGGGAGAGAGAGCAGAGGGAGAAAGAGAGAGCAGAAGGAAAAGTAATAAAAACAAAGATTTTATATATATATATATATATATATATATATATATATATTGTATATG
>JAANIC010005208.1:47322-100968 GCA_017607545.1 Acromyrmex charruanus | reverse complement strand
CACTTCAAAAAATCATTTTTTGTGATCTTGTTCAGCTCCTCTTTCGATGCCATCTTTATCTCCTCAATCGTAGAGTAGCGTCGTCCTTTCATGGGCCTCTTCAGTTTCGGGAACAAGAAAAAGTCACAGGGGGCCAGATCTGGGGAATACGGTGGCTGCGGCATCATTAGTGTGTTGTTTTTGGCCAAAAATTCGCGCACAAGCAACGATGTGTGAGCAGGGGCGTTATCATGGTGCAAAAGCCAATTTTTGTTCTTCCACAAATCCGGGCGTTTCTGGCGGATTGCTTCGCGCAAATTGCGTATAACTTGCAGGTAATATTCCTTATTGACCGTTCTACCCTGTGGCAAGAACTCATGATGCACCACGCCCTTGCAATCGAAGAAAACTGTAAGCAAAACCTTCACATTCGACCGAACTTGGCGCGCTTTTTTCGGTCTTGGCTCGTGCGGCAGCTTCCATTGGGATGATTGAGCTTTGGTTTCCACGTCATAACCATAAACCCATGATTCACCAGTTATGACCCTCTGGAGCACATTTTGGTCATTTGTTTTTCACACAAAATTTGATACAGATTCTTTGATCCATTTTTTGGAATAGGCAAAAATCGAAGACGAGCTAAAACACGTGCAAGCAAAACAGCTGTCAAAAATTAATTGAACATTCAAAATGGCCGAACTTGTCGGCATAAGTGAGAGACATGAGTACCAACATAACGCCACAAAAAAATCGAAAATCGAATATACGTAACCCGCGGAAATTCAAAATTCGCGATACTTTTTGAACAGACCTCGTATATTTCGAAATGATCCGGTTAAACAATTTGTTAATCTCGTAACGCGAACAACAAAATGTTTCAAGAAGATTATTTGTATAGCATATAATGCGAAAGCGTTCGATGTGCAATTCATTTTGAAATATTTAGTCGAAAACTCGGAAATTACGGAAGAAGCGCGGGTAATTTTAAATTACGGGATGAAAATTATCTTGACATCAGTTGGGAACACTAAATATATAGATAGCGTAAATTATTTGCCGATGCGTTTATCTGATTTGCCCAAAGATTTCGGACTGAAGGGTACAGTGAGTAAAGGCGTCTTTCTCCATTTATTTAATATTAAAAGCGAATCAAACTTACATCAATTCGATACCCAACGCGCGATATTATTCTTCCGATCAAATGAAGCCCGAAGAACATGAACAATTTACGAAATGGCACGAGGAAATGATACGGTCAAACTTTATTTTTAATTTTTAACTCGAAATTGTTAAATATTGCCGTAACGATGTAGATATTCTCCGACACTCATGCATGGAGTTTAGAAAGATCATTCTAGAACGCGGTAATGTATGTCCGTTCGAGGAAACAACTATCGTTTCCTTGTGCAAAAACTTTTTGCGCAAAGAAAAAATAGGAATCATTCCTTCGGACAGATACAGAAATGCAGACATTCGCGAAAAGCTTTAAAGTAGCTACTGTGAAATGAGTGCGAACTCATCGCAAAATCCATGCGGGAGGACGCAAATATGAAATTGACAGGCGTGTTGACGGATACTACGGTCGGAGTCGGCAAACGGAATGCAACGTTACGTGCTTCAGTTTCACGGGTGTTTCTAGCATGGTTGTCCGACGTGCTATCAAGTGAATCGCAACAGAACGCTTTTGTCTGCATCGTAATGATACAATTAACACGCGTTACGAGCGAACTCTCGCATCGACATATTGTCTTCGAAAACGGATTATCGGGACTATCACGTTATAGAAAAATAGGAGTGCGACTGGGAAATGCCGAAATGAGTGAAAATCCCGAGATGAGTGATTTTCTCAAGAATTATACGTTAATAAAATTCGATCCTCTCGACTTGCGCGATGCGTTTTTCGGTGATCGTACAGGAAGCATCGCTACCCGATACAAAATTACGGGTACAGAGAAAATATGCTATGTGAATATATGGTCTCTGTATCCGTATGTGTTGAAAATGGGTGCTTTCCCGTACGGTCACCCTGATATTTATATCGGCGAGGAGTGTAGCGAATTAATCGGCAAAGCGCCAAATATTAATTTTGACTCTGTCAAGGGTCTTGTACTGGTGTAAAGACTCTCATCACGTAATCTATTTCATCTCGGTATTACTTCCGTATAGGGTAAAAGAAAAGTTGCTTTTCGCCTTGTGTCGGAGCTGCTGCGAAATATTCTCGCAACGTGCATTCACAATCGTCCCGAAGAGCATGAATTCGAAGGTACCTGGATATTCTGTGAATTACGCAAAGTCATCGAGAAGGGGTATCTTGTAAGCGTGAGTGAAATCTGGCACTATAAAATTATGCGATACGATCCCAGTACACGGCGGAGAGGATTCGTCGAATATATAAATACATTTTTACAATTAAAACTAGCAGAAGCTAGCGAATGACCAAGCGAATGCGGGGACAACGATGTCGAGGCTAAGGAACAATATCTGAGGGAATAAAAACTGAGGGCATCGTTCTCGACAGAAATAATATTGCACGGAATCCCGGTTTACGCTCGGTCGCTAAGCTTTGTTTAAATTCATTTTGAGGAAAATTCGGCCAGTGAACCAATCTGCCTAATATCGAGATCGTAAAATCCTACCAACGTCTGATGACTTTACTTACGAGTTCGGAGCATGAGATAACTGATATATTACCCGTCAATGATGAGATAATATATGTTTCATAGCGGCTACGTAAAGAGGCGGTCGTAGCTCAAATAACGAACGTCGTAATCACGACAAATACGACAGCATTAGCGCGATTAAAATTATATGAATATTTAGAAAAATTAGATAGACGTGTTTTATATTACGATACTCGTGTATATACTTAAGTATAGGTAATCTGAATGAGTACGAACCGTGTACGGGTAATTTTCTGGGCGATATGACGGACGAACTCGAGAGCTACGGATGCGAAAGTTATATCGAGTCGTTCATTTCGGGTGGTCCAAAATTTTACGCGTATATTATTCGTATACCAGAAGGATGTACGCATGAAATCTGTAAAATAACTTAATTATAAAAATTCGTTAATTTTAAGCTTTAATAAATCCGATCATTTTCGGGGGCGTTTGAAGACTGGCCATCGTTTCGATACATATTCCTGTCATCGGTAGTAATCCGTCTATCTCAAACGTGGAAAGGTTTCATCACTTAAAGCATTGCTTAGAAGGATCCGCGGAAGCATTGATACGTCCGTTGGCCGTAACCGGAGATAATTATTCTCGCGCGTGGGCGCTGTTGTGCAAGCATTACGAGAACAAAAAGGAGTTGTCGCGCTCCAATTTTTGCACGTTCACCGCAGTGTAGAAAATGAAAAGCGATACCGCCGAGGAACTCAGCCGCATTTACAATGCCGCGATCAGTGCTGTAAACGGTCAAGAAAGTATAGGAAGACCAATTAATTCGCATGGCTTCGACTTTTTCAATCACTTCGTCATCGAGCTCTTCGACCAGAAAACCCGCCTCGAGTGGGAATCTCACACGAGCGATTCCACGGACTTGCCAGATCAAGACACCTTGTTAAAGTCTTTGGACTTCATTACGAAGTGAACTCTGACTCTCCGTCAAGGCCGCAAAACTAAGGGCCACTAAGGTCTTTGGAGATCCACCACGAATCGCGAAATCGCACGTTGCCAAACGTGTGGCCGACGCTCCCGGCTGTGTTCTGTGCAAGGGTCGGCATAATGTAATGATGTGCGAACAATTCAAGGCGAAATCCGCATCCGAACGAAAGTCCGTCCCGGAAACACACCGGTGTGTTACAACTGTCTTGGTTCACATCAAATCGCGAAGTGCCAGTCAACGAAGACGTGCTTTACGTGTAAGGCGAGACATCACACGCTCCTACACGAAGCGTACGTCACTGTGAAGCCTGCCGACGTAAGCGCGTTGACGCTAAGACGACGAATGCAAGGTTATTCTCGCTACCGTGAGAATTACTGTTGATGATCGCCACGGGAATCCACACCCGGTTAGAGTCTTAATCGATCAAGGATAGGAAGTGTTCTTGATCTCCGAGACGCTAGTCCAGTACTTACGTCTGCCGCGATCCTGCACGGCAATCTCAATTTTCGGAATCGGTGGCTCACCCTCGGGTTCCTGTCGCGGGAAAGTGTCTCTCAATCTCACCTCCAGAATCAATGGAGCTCGAGTGGAATCAATGGAACGGAGTTACTGCTGTTGCTTTCATCCTGCCACGTCTTTCGCTGTATCAAGGAGCAGCTACGACATGCAAGATTACATGCCCTCACATTGAATGTTTCCAACTGGCTGATCCGCAATTCTAGGCGATTCTATCGAGCTGTTACTCGGCGCGGAAGTGTGCTCTATCATTTTACAAGAGGGCCTTTCAAAGGGCGATCTGCATACTTTCGTCGCTCAGTGCATTCTGCTTGGATGGATTCTCTCGGGAGACCGCGGCGAGAATCTCTCAGTGACTTCACATCGCTCCTTCCAGTGCACCGTCGACCACGAGCTGACCACGCTCGTGCAACGTTTTTGGGAGCAAGAAAAGGAACCTTCCGCCTCAGTGTCCATCACGCCAGATGAGCGACGATGCGAGGAAATCTTTGCTCGAACTCACAGCCGCACAGCTACAGGAAGGTACGTGCGACTGCCATTTGCCGCGTCGACAACGGTACTCGGCGACATCCGTCAATCAGCCGAGCGACTGCTCACCGCCATGGAGCGACGGTGACGTTCGAACGTGACGTTCAGTTCGGAAGTCTATACGACGCCTTTCTAAAAGAATACGAAAAATTGAATCACATGGAGTTAGTGCCAAGGTCATCGGAGTCACAAGCAAAATTCTATCTACCTCATCACGGAGTGCTCCGAGAATCGAACGCGTCGACCAAACTCAGAGTGATATTCAACGGATCTCAGAGTATATGGTCCGGTAAGTCACTAAACACTTAGCTATTAGTCGGCGCTAACTTGTTGCCATCGTTTGCCGATGTACTGTCCCGGTGGCGGTGGCACCGATCATGACGGACATTGAAAAAATATGCCGCCAAATTCTTGTNCTGTAAACGGTCAAGAAAGTATAGGAAGACCAATTAATTCGCATGGCTTCGACTTTTTCAATCACTTCGTCATCGAGCTCTTCGACCAGAAAACCCNATTCGGTTCGCAAATATCGATTGAACACAGTGACATATGATCTGTCGTGAGCGCCATTTTTCGCCATCCGCACACTTCGTCAGCTCGCCGAAAACGCAAGATTTCCGCGAGGTTCCACCGTACTGACACACGACTGCTACGTCGACGACATCGTGACCGGAGCACCCACTAAAGACGAGGCAATCGCGATGCAATCCGAACTCCATTAGCTGTGCATGGCGGATGAGTTCCCGCTGAAAAAATGGGTCACCNCGCCTCGAGTGGGAATCTCACACGAGCGATTCCACGGACTTGCCAGATCAAGACACCTTGTTAAAGTCTTTGGACTTCATTACGAAGTGAACTCTGACTCTCCGTCAAGGCCGCAAAACTAAGGGCCACTAAGGTCTTTGGAGATCCACCACGAATCGCGAAATCGCACGTTGCCAAACGTGTGGCCGACGCTCCCGGCTGTGTTCTGTGCAAGGGTCGGCATAATGTAATGATGTGCGAACAATTCAAGGCGAAATCCGCATCCGAACGAAAGTCCGTCCCGGAAACACACCGGTGTGTTACAACTGTCTTGGTTCACATCAAATCGCGAAGTGCCAGTCAACGAAGACGTGCTTTACGTGTAAGGCGAGACATCACACGCTCCTACACGAAGCGTACGTCACTGTGAAGCCTGCCGACGTAAGCGCGTTGACGCTAAGACGACGAATGCAAGGTTATTCTCGCTACCGTGAGAATTACTGTTGATGATCGCCACGGGAATCCACACCCGGTTAGAGTCTTAATCGATCAAGGATAGGAAGTGTTCTTGATCTCCGAGACGCTAGTCCAGTACTTACGTCTGCCGCGATCCTGCACGGCAATCTCAATTTTCGGAATCGGTGGCTCACCCTCGGGTTCCTGTCGCGGGAAAGTGTCTCTCAATCTCACCTCCAGAATCAATGGAGCTCGAGTGGAATCAATGGAACGGAGTTACTGCTGTTGCTTTCATCCTGCCACGTCTTTCGCTGTATCAAGGAGCAGCTACGACATGCAAGATTACATGCCCTCACATTGAATGTTTCCAACTGGCTGATCCGCAATTCTAGGCGATTCTATCGAGCTGTTACTCGGCGCGGAAGTGTGCTCTATCATTTTACAAGAGGGCCTTTCAAAGGGCGATCTGCATACTTTCGTCGCTCAGTGCATTCTGCTTGGATGGATTCTCTCGGGAGACCGCGGCGAGAATCTCTCAGTGACTTCACATCGCTCCTTCCAGTGCACCGTCGACCACGAGCTGACCACGCTCGTGCAACGTTTTTGGGAGCAAGAAAAGGAACCTTCCGCCTCAGTGTCCATCACGCCAGATGAGCGACGATGCGAGGAAATCTTTGCTCGAACTCACAGCCGCACAGCTACAGGAAGGTACGTGCGACTGCCATTTGCCGCGTCGACAACGGTACTCGGCGACATCCGTCAATCAGCCGAGCGACTGCTCACCGCCATGGAGCGACGGTGACGTTCGAACGTGACGTTCAGTTCGGAAGTCTATACGACGCCTTTCTAAAAGAATACGAAAAATTGAATCACATGGAGTTAGTGCCAAGGTCATCGGAGTCACAAGCAAAATTCTATCTACCTCATCACGGAGTGCTCCGAGAATCGAACGCGTCGACCAAACTCAGAGTGATATTCAACGGATCTCAGAGTATATGGTCCGGTAAGTCACTAAACACTTAGCTATTAGTCGGCGCTAACTTGTTGCCATCGTTTGCCGATGTACTGTCCCGGTGGCGGTGGCACCGATCATGACGGACATTGAAAAAATATGCCGCCAAATTCTTGTGCCCGAGGACAGAGATTATCAACGCATTCTCTGGCGTCACTCACTCAGCGATTCGGTTCGCAAATATCGATTGAACACAGTGACATATGATCTGTCGTGAGCGCCATTTTTCGCCATCCGCACACTTCGTCAGCTCGCCGAAAACGCAAGATTTCCGCGAGGTTCCACCGTACTGACACACGACTGCTACGTCGACGACATCGTGACCGGAGCACCCACTAAAGACGAGGCAATCGCGATGCAATCCGAACTCCATTAGCTGTGCATGGCGGATGAGTTCCCGCTGAAAAAATGGGTCACCAACCATCCTGAAATTCTCGTCGGTATTCCTGCGGATCACTGTCTCGCGGACTCGCGGTCGTGGGAACACGAGAGTCACGCAACGCTGGGCTTGCAGTGGCATACGATTGACGACACATTCATCTTTTCAATCCAAAGCCGCACTATTGAAAATTTCACCAAGAGGAAGGTTCTCTCAGAGACCGCGTGTTTATTTGATCCGCTCGGATAGTTGACACCGGTAGTGATCCGCGCAAAAATCCTGCTTCAATCAACATGGTTGCAAAAGCTGAACGCCCCGCTCCCTCAAACAGACACCTGCCATTGGAGTCGTTTCCTGGAGGAACTCCCAAAGCTTGAACAGCTTCGAATCAACCTCTGGTTAAATACAACGCCAAGGACGCGAGAGTAGAGCTGCACGGATTCTCCGATGCGAGGGTACGCAGCCGTGTTGTATTTCGCGTCATCAGCTCTAACAGTGTCAACGTTATCTTGCTAGCGGCAAAGAGCAAGGTCGCTCCGATCAAGCCAGTGACCTTGCCGCGATTAGAACTGTGCGCCGCCGCCTTGTTCACAAAATTAGACGGACACACTTACTGTTTTAAGCCTGTCCACAGCTTTTTTTTTTTTTTTTGTTAACGCAGTGGAATGCTCATGCATACCCCGTCCTCCGGGGAAAGGACGGGGTTATGTGGGACTTCCCCGCCAGCGCGCACCAGCACTACCGGTACACGCCATTGTCGGGGACCTACCCACTAAACCACTGCGAGCGTCCGAACTCGGGGGGATGAATTTGTGCCAGGCCGGGCTCTTCGCATCTGCAGTACAACCGGCCTGGCACAAATCGCCCGTCAGCGCCATGCCGCGCTGTGCGCCATGCTGCGCTGTTCGTTCCCGTTGTCAGCGAGAGGGGACGCTACCGCCCCCCGCCGTCTTCCCGTCGGGCCGTTACAGGGAGGCATCGAGTCGCCCGCTCGACGCCCCACGGCCCTTCGGGGGTCCCCGAGGAAGCCGCACGCGGCGCAAGCGCCACGCCCGGCCCCATCGGCGACCGCTCTACTTCAAATGGACACGAAAGGTGTCCCGCACATATGCCCGTGAAGCGGGCAGATGCGCGATCACGAGAGGGGTGGGAGAGCGATAGAGTAATCCCCAACGCCCTCGCACCCCCCTTTTTTCCCAGTTCTAGCCACAGCTTGAACTCCCTCCAGCAAGGATGTCGATCGTTCGTCTCTCCTACGTCCCGCTGCCTAGCATATGTACACCTTCTCCTCGACGCGCTCTCTCATTATCCTCCTTCCGGGCCATAACCTCTCCACAGAATGTGAAGATGGCCCGCCTCTTTTCTTCGGAACTCAGCATGGCCTCGACTATTGCTCGAAGAGTCAGATCGCTTCCAACTACCTCGACCAGCTGCCTTCTCTGTTGGTCCCACGCCGGGCACTCCTCTAGCGTGTGTCTCGACGTATCCGTGTGCGCGTCGCAGTGCCAGCATCTACTCGTGTTTTCTTTTCCAATACGGCACAGATATCGACCGAAGCATCCATGGCCGGATAGTATCTGCGCCACATGGAAGGATATCCCGCCTCTGGCGTCCACCCACTCCTGCAGACGGGGCCGTATCGCATTTACGATGTCCACGCCCGTGTGGCCCGATTTTGTGAGCCATTCCCTCCATGAGTTGATCAACTTCAGGCGTGCCCGATGTTTGATCAGGTTGATTTCTTTCGCTGGAACCTGTGTAATTCGTTCCCGACTCCGTACCTCCCTGACGCTGTCAAACACCTCCGCGTGCATGTCAGCGACTAGTTCTAGGGGAGGAACCCCGGCTAGTGTAGTCGCGGCCGCAAAGGAGATGGTTCTATAGGCCCGTATCATTCTTGTGGCCAGTCTTCTCTGTGAGGCGTGTAGTATCCTCTGGATGACCTTCCCTTTTCTTGCCTCTTCCGCCCACACAGGCGCCGCGTAGAGGGCCACTGATTGGACCACGTTATTGAAGAGCCCGCGGACCTTCCCTCCTGGACCGCCAACATTGGGCAGAAGTCCACTCAGGCTCATTGCCATGCGTTCGAGTCTCGGTGTCAGCTGACGAAAGTGTTCCTGGAAGTTCCATCTCGAGTCGATTACCAGTCCAAGATATTTGATGCTGGTCTTTACCGGTATCGACACTCCAGCCACCGCTAGCTCGATTTTCGGCAATCTTCCACGTTTCCCTCCGTGGAAAAAGATGGCCTCGGATTTTTGAGGAGCAACCCGGAGATCCAGTGCTTGTATCTCTTGCACCACGCTGTTCACTGCCTCGTTTGCGTTGATACGGGCCTCCTCCCAGTCGCTTCCTGGTGCAAGCACCATGGTGTCATCAGCGTAGCAGATTATGCGACAGTCCTCAGGGAGCTCAGCCTGCCTCAGCACTTGGTCGTATCCTAGATTCCACAAAAGTGGACCCAAGACCGACCCCTGTGGCACTCCCCTGGTTACCACTCTTCGGATGAGATTTCCATTGGCATCCGTGTACTCCAGCTCTCTGTCTTTCAGATAGTTCCGGAGAATCCTGCGCAGATATCGAGGTACTCGGTGGGTTTCGAGTGCCCTACCAATCCGGTCCCAAGGGAGGGAGTTGAATGCGTTAGAGATATCCAGCGCAACACCCAACACCACCCCACCACCGGAGACCGTCTCCTCCACTATGGATCGTACTCGGAGGATAGCATCAACAGTGCTGCGCCCCGGGCGAAATCCGAATTGCTCGACATGCAGGTTCGGGCCCCTTCTATCAAGATGCTGCACGACTCTCCCGGCCACGATTCTTTCAAGGAGCTTAGCCTCGTCGTCGAGCAGGCAGATTGGGCGATACCCAGAGGGGTTATCCTCCGGTTTGCCCTCCTTTCTTAGTAGAACCAGTTTTGCCCTTTTCCATGTTTTCGGGAAGATACCTTGTTTCAGGCATTCTGTGAATGTCCCTCTCAGACTCTCTCCAAGGCCAGCTCTGCAGGCCGCTATTGCCCAGATTCTGCTGTGGACTCCGCTCGGTCCGGGAGCTGCGTTCCGAGACATCATCTTTTTGATGGCCCCTTTTAACTCTTCTTCGGTAACCTCAAAGTTTTCTTTCCAGGATCCGTATCCGTTATCCGGGAGTGGAGCCTCGACCCAATTGTGAATCTCGTCACCGGGCGGTGGAAAGAGGGTCGTCAGTACCTCCTCCAAGAGAGACGGCTCCAGGGCCTCTGTCCGTGGTGGTGCCCATCTCTTCAGCTTGTTCCGCACCAATAGGTAAGGTAAGCCCCATGGGTTCTCATCCAGAGATAGGACCAGTTCTTTCCACGATACATCCTTGGCCTTATTAATGGCCACTCTGAGCTCTTTCTTGGCTTGCCTGTAGTGTTCCACTCTGGCCTCTATCTCTTCGGGATCGCTTCGACCTCTACGCGCCCTCTTCATTCTTCTCCTGGCCCGCATGGCAGCGTGTCTCAGAGTCGCGATAGAGTCGCTCCACCAATACATTGCCTTTTTGGGTCGCTGGGTGGCCCTGGGCATTGCCATGTCACACGCTCGAACTAGCATGCTCTGTGTTTCCGCAGCTCGGCCGTCCAGGTCTTTCTCCGCGCCGGTTGTGGTCCAGAGTCCGGCGAGGACCGCCGCTTCCAGTATGTCCTCGTCTAGTTGTTTGAGGCTCCATCTTTGCGGTCTAGTTTGAGCGCGCTTTGCGATCTGCACTGGGGTTTCCCGCAGGACTACCTCTATGTAGAGGTGATCCGAGTGCGTCTCCTCTTCGAGTATCTTCCAGCTCGTGATCTTTGGGACCGCCGACGGTGAAGCCCACGTGATATCTACAGCGGATTCCCCTGTCGTTCTCACGAGTGTGTTCGCTCCTCCCTGATTCAGGCAGCAGAGCCCTACAGCCGTCGCCCATTCTTCGAGGAGTCTCCCTTTCACATCGATACGGGCGGGGCCCCAGAGCGGGGATTTTGCATTGAAGTCTCCAGCGAGGATAATTGGTCCGCCGGCTAGTCTGCCCAGGCATGCCTCCAGCAGCTCGAGTCTCTCCTCGAATCGAGAGACATCGAAACTCGGAGATATGTAGGTGCCGATTATACGCATATCTCCCCATTTCACAGCCACGTACCCCTCACCAGCTTCTATTGGGGTACATGGTAGGGACTCCCTCGTCTGCCTCCAGGTTATGGCCACTGAGCCCAATTTGTCTCCCATCCAGTGCGGGTGATTCACTGGAACTCTATATGGTTCCGAAATAACGGCCAATCCACAGTCACGTTCCGCCATCGTTTGCAGGATTAAGTCCTGCGCGACGCGGGCATGGTTGAGGTTCGCCTGGAGCAGCCTATTAGGCATTGTCATTCTTCCAGGTCTCTCCTCCCGAGACACTTATACACATGGAACATTCCCAATTTACAGGTTCTTCCCGTCCATCTTCTGTCTGCGGGCTGCAGGCCTGTCTGGTTTGAGATTTATTCCCTTCCACGTGCTCGATATTGCCGAAGGGATCCCCCTGCGCAGGCACCTTTGGTGGTGTGACCCTTGCGCTCTCCCTCAGCTTTTCCGTAGGGGCACTGTCCCTTCTATTCTCCCTTTGTGGGAGCGGCGCCTCTATCTCCACCTCCATTCTTTCCTCATTCCTACTTATCCTCGGGACCGTAGTGCTGGGAGGGATTTTGCCTCTCCTCTTTGGAGGATTACACGCCTTTCCCCCTATCCTGTGGCTCGATGGTAGGCCAGCGTCTGCGCATAGTGGGCAGTTGACAGATCCATCACATTCGATGGCTCTGTGTCCATGCGATCCACATCGGTAGCAGCTGAGAGTCCTGTCTATCTCGCTTCGACATTCCGCCCTCACGTGCCCTTTTTCTAAGCATCTGTAGCATTGTAGGGGCCGATCCGGCAGAAGTTCGATCCTCGTGGACGTCCATCCCATCCTGATTTTCCTCAGCCGTGCAACCTTGATGGCTGCCACTAAGGGGCATTTGGCCCATACCGTACCCAGTCCGTTCGGGGCTCTCTTGATGGGACCCACCTTTATGTCATCGGCGTTGCAACCACCTTCCTTGGCTACTACGCTGGCTACCTCCTGTTGGGACACCGAGTCTTCAATGTCCCTTATTCTTATTTCAGCCGTTTTTACAGGTCGGGAAATGCGGACTCCATCCTTATCCGCTAGTACCTCCCGTAGCTTGGTGGCTAACGAGTCCGCCTGAGCCGCCCCGGCGGGGCCCGGTATTTCCAATAGGAATGCTCCCGTACGGGCTTTCCTTGGGCGGATCTCTTTAATGCCGATTTTCTCGACATCGATCCTCTCTCGAGCCGTGCGGAGTATCTCCGCGTAACTCATGTCACCGTTGTTGGATATTTGTACAGCGGCGGTGCGTGGCGGCCTTTTCGTTACCGTTCTGCTCTGCGGTTTAACTGGTGCTTTCTCTTCCTTTCCCTTTGGTGCCGGGGTGTTTTGCGAGGCCTTCTTCTTCTCTTTCCTTCCCAGTACCTGCGTCCAGGGTACCTGTGCTGGGGTTCTCTCGTCCTCTTTCGCTCGGGAACAGGTCTTTTCTTCCTTATTCTCCAGTGGGAGGACTGAGACCTCCTTCTCCTTAGCTTTTGCTCCTACTGGCCTAGGAGGTACATCCCGGATTTTAGTCCTACCATTCGGCCCTTTAATTTTGATGGATGTTGCAGGTGGGGGGATATTGATTGGATTTTTCCCACTTCCCACCCCCAATTCCTTCAGGACACCGATTACTGTGTCCCTAATGATGTCCGAAAGAGACCCCTTGGTGGTACTTTCGGTATCATCCTTTCGATCTGGGACTTTAGGTCCCTTCTTCTTCTTTTCCTTAGGGCCCTCATTCTTGCTGATCCTGGAGCGCAGTTCCTTGATCTCCTGATCAGTGAGCATTCTGTCCTCCAGAATCCGGACCTTACCCTGTATGGCCGGTCGTATAGCGGGGGGCCACTCCTCCCTCGGAGGCAAGGCTATCTTTTGTACCTTGTCCCCGTCGTCCATCTCCTCTTCGATCTCCATCGGGGTTACCTGGAGTCTCCTGTTCTTGTTCTCCTTGCTGGGTCTTAGTCCCGTCCTTCCCGGATCTTTGTCCCTTCCTTTTAGGGCATCCAACTCAGCCAGGTATCTGTCCGCTTTGTCTATTGCCTCCTTTAGCTTCTTGCGGTCTTCCTCCCTTTCCAGCCTTGTCTTCTCCTTCAGGTCCTCAAGCTCTCTGCTGAGGATTTGTATATTCTCATCCCTGGCCTCGCTCAGTGATTTCTCGGCCCGAGCACGGAGCACTTCCATGCATCCGAGTGTAGCGGCTGCAGCCATTTTAAGAGACTTTTGATACGTCCCCTTCAAATTGGAGGATGTCTTGGCAATTCGCATTATTTCCGTCTGGTATTCCTGTACCTTTTTTGCCAAGTCCTCGTTTGGCTTGTCCTCCACCTCTTCCCTCAGTTTGTCAAGATCGAGCTTCGATTTTTTGAGGAGCTCGCTGCCCGATAGGCCTCGAATCATCTCCTCTCTGGCCAGTTGGAGGCTCTTCTCCTTTTCTTCGTTGGCCATTCTCATTGCCTCCCTCCTGCTTATGTAAAACTCTGTTGTGTTCCAGGGTTTCGGTGTAGCTTGGCTAGGTGATCTTTCCGCTTTCCTCTTCCTACTGGCTTCTGTAAGAGCCTGACTGTCCTGTGTGTCACAGTCACTATCAATCATTGGGATTTTGTCGGGAGGTTCCCCGGAATCCAGTGCGTCCTCGTTGTCATCGGCCTTTTGGAAAAAGGAGTCCGATGGCTTTTTCCCACTACTTCTTACCTCTTCCGAAACCGAGGTGTCCTTCCTCGGTCTGGGTTGGTTTCTGCTACGGGCCCTAGTAACACGGAATCCCTTGGTGAACCGAGGGCCCGGGCGCACTGTTGTTGGCCGTATCCTCGGAATGGAAGGTCCTCTCTCTCCCGACGGACCCGGCACTGGCGAGCTCTCCGGTCGGTCCTCTGACGGTGGAGAGCCGATACCACCTCTCAGTCGCAAACTATCCACGCCGTGCGCAGAATCCTCCTCGTAGATGAAGAGTTCCTCATCCTCTTCCGAATTTGGGTCGTAGCTAGCCCTATCGGGACCCTCTAGGAGTTCTTTCCCCTCGCTGTCCCACTCCAGCTGGATGGAGCCTGACTCGGTGTCAGATCCCACCACGCTGCGATCGTCCTCTGTTTCACTGCTCGATTCTCCCGTCGAGCAATACTGTTCCTCGTTTTGCATCGATTTTAATTGTTGTGAATACATCGTAGAAAAACCCCATCCCCGCATCGGCTCCGCCAGCCAGGGTGTACCCTCACCCCACTCCCGAATAAGTTCAGGAGAGGGGGCCCCAAGTTCCCCCGGGGAGCTGGCATATGGCTCTGGTCCCCGGAATCAATCATCGAGGACACTGACCTCCAGCCCCTTACTTACCGCGGACGGGCACAGCCCGCTGCCCACGGCTTTCGGGGGTCCCTCGCCTCCGACCTCAAGGGCACCGATGCGGGTGGCGCCACCCAACGGGGGGCCCCACGGACGGGTCGGGTCACGGAAGCGGCGCCCCTTCCGGACCCTAACCGCCGCGGCGACCAGCACGTCCACCATGGGGCTATATGTCCCACGGCGAACAACCACCCACTCGGCGCATCCGCTTCGGAAGGGACGCCGTCGCGGGCGCGCCGAGCTTCGATGAACCGCCCCCGGCCCCGACCTCGGAATATGTCCGAGCGGCCCGAGGGCAAAGGCCGCGTACCCTGCCTCGGAATACGTCCGAGCGGCCACGCGGCCCCTCTCCTGGAGGGGCGAGGACCCCGCCACGGAATACGTCCGTGCGGCTCCTCGCCACTCCTCTACGGACAAAGTCCGCATCTCACAAGGGAGCTTCTAGTGCAATGAGCCGAGGCTCTTGGAAGCTCCCCCACCCATGGCGTGAGCCGGCCCGCACCCAGGAGCACCCAGCGTACGGGCCGGCTCGCCTGCGGGAGCACCCGCGTCGACCCTTTCGCAAGCAAAATCCCGAGGGCACCACCCCACCCCACGAGGGGGGAGGGGGGCCCCACGAGGCTCCACGCGCAGTGGGGGTCGAAACCCCACATCACGCACGGGAAGGGAGCAATCCTCCCGTGCCACCGGGCGATTGAAGTCAAGGCCGCCAACCCCTACCGACACATTGGGGACCGTCCTAAAAAGGACGAGACCCCCAGGGGTCCCTCCCTCGAGGAGAGAGAGACCCCCTTGGGGTGCCGGACCCGGTGTACAGACTCCTCCCGTCGGGAAGGAGTCCGTACAGGCTGCTCTTAGACCCCCACGTGCCGCAAGCGACCCGTGGGGGAGCCCCCTCACCACGACAAGGTGGCAGCCCGCGAGGGGGAGCCTGTCCACAGCTCCAGTTACCCTCTGGTCCGACTCCAAGGTCACTCTGTACTGGATTCATGATCACGCCTCTCGATGGAAGACTTACATGGCCAACAATTCAAGAGGCACTTCCAGAAGGACGATGGCTTCATGTTCCCGGAAGAGACAATCCGGCCGACTGCGCCTCTCGGGGGATAACACCAGGCGACCTCATTGACCATCCACTCTGGTGGTCAGGCCCCTCTTGGCTGCTCAAGGACAATTCCACTTGGCCTAGCGCACAACCTGAAGCTCCACCGGAGGAATTGCTCGAGTAACGCGTCCACTCTCGCACTATAACGTCAAAGATTGTCACGGAATCGGAGTTTCTCCTCCGATTCTCTTCACTTTACCGGCTCTTAAGGGTCACATTGTGGTGTCTACGTTGGCTGCGCTCAAGAGAGACGTCAATGACGAAAGGAAGTCTGGAGTCGACATTGACACCCGACGCCGCACTTGGACGTTGGATCCGAGCAGTACAGGCACTGTACTATGCGTACGAGGTCACTGCCGCAAAAGATCAGCGCCACCTCGCAGCCAGTTACGGATCTTGAATCTGTTGAATAGACGAACACTCCATGGAGGAGTGCAGTTGACTCTGAGCTTGTTGCGACTACGATATTGGATCCCTCGAGGGCGAGCTATGACAAAATACTGGTTGCATCGGTGTGTCACTTGTACCAGATGGAGAGGAGTTATGCCACAGTCGCCAATGGGTAATCTTCCTCAAGGACGCGTAACTCCTGTACCATTCCTGTTCCATTCCTCAGAACCGGCATCGACTATGCCGGGCCGATACTTATTCGCATGAATCGAGGACGTGGGCACCGGTCTCACAAGGCATTTATCACAATTTTTGTGTGTCTCTGCTCTAAAGCGACGCATCTTGACGTCGTTTCCGATTACACGACGGACGCATTCCTGGCCGCACTTCGTCGATTCACATCACGGAGAGGACTATGCTCGGATATCTACTCCGAATGTGACACCAACTTGATTGGCGCTGACTGACAGATACGAGATTTTCTTCATCTTCCGTCAACGGCAGCTGCATCGCGCATACTGCTGTCACAGAAGGAATCCGATGGCACTTCAATCCATCTTCCGCACCTCACTTTGTAGGCCTCTGAGAAGCAGCAGTAAAATCAATGTAAAATCAAAGTACCATGTTCGAAGAGTAATCGGTGACACCACGCTCACCTACGAGAAGATGAGCACTCTTTTAGCTCAGATAGAGGCCTTCCTGAATTCTCGGTCCTTACTGGCGTTATTTGACGATCCCGACGATCTCTCCGCGCTCACTCCAGGACATCTGCTCATCGGAGCCCCGCTGCTAGCCATTCCAGAACCGTCGCTCACAGAGAAGGCAACGAGCTCTTTCTCTCGTTGGCAGCATCTTTAAAAAATGCGTGATCATTTTTGGGAAAGATGGTCACCTGAGTACCTGCATTCTTTGACCTCACACTCGAAGTGGTGCAAGGTAAGCACTGCGCCTCAGATTGGCTCATTGTGCCTCATACTTTCAAAGACATCACTGGTGGCGCTTATCAGTGTGTGTGTGTGTGTGTGTGTGTGTGGCTCACCGGGCTTGAGACCAGCCCGTTGGCTTTGCGGTGTGATTGCGGCGTGTTAGCGACGTGCCGTGTCGCTGATGGGGCCCACCGACGGAAAGAGCATGCGCGCGACTATGCTGCCTGCGTAAAAAACCGCCGCGCTTCTCAGATGGTTTTCTCGAAGCTTCCGTGTGCGACCTCCTCGCTAATAACACGTGCACGACCGGTGCACAAGAGTTTTATTATTTTAACTTTATGATAGAAGACGCGAGTGTAATTCAAGACATAATAAAAAGAGGACTTATATCAAGGCAAAGTTCATTTTATCTTTTATCACACGCTGCCAATACCGACACGGACAAGCCACAAGGCAGGAGATACAGATTTCGGACAAAGAGAAAATAGCGCTCCACATAGCGCAATGGGGACATCAAGGTCCATCCTCTATCTAACATCCTTCGAGCCGGATACACAGGTATCGCATACACATGCAGATTACATTCTTTTTTCTAAGGCCACGTGCAAGTGTATAAGTCGCACAGGACAAGTACTCACAAGTCTTATCTCAGGCACATACATTGCGAGGTAAGAAAATTTTTTATATTCACAAGAACGCATTAGGCACATCATATTCAAATAGACATCGGCATAACGAGGTCTTTGCTTTCGCAAGAGCCGCCATATTGTCGTTCATTACTTTCGCTCACAAGAGCCGCCATATTGTCGTGCATCGCTTTCGCTCACAGGAGCCGCCATATTGTCGTTCATCACTATCGCTCACAAGAGCAGCCATATTGTATGCTATCACTCTCGCTCACAAGAGCGGCCATTTTGTGTTGTTAGAAGATGCTAGATTCGTGCCGACACGGGCGGCCATTTGCATCTTCGTAAAATCTTACCACATGTTATTGACCAGGCTGTCACATTGTAATTTTATAACGGCTTCACGTAGCCACGCAGTCAATATCACGTATTACATTTAACGTATTACATTCCATTATTTTTCATAATGGAAACACTTCCATTAGCAGATGCAAAAATTAAGAGAGCTCACATAAAATCCGCGGTTACCCGGTTAAAGACTTTTATCGATAATTTCGACGTCAACTGCTGATCGCAGCATGGTCTCACTGAGCGTAAGCAAAGATTATCGGAATTGTGGAATCAATTCGAAGCAGCTCAATTTCGCATAGAAATTCTTGAAAACGCAGATCCCTCGATCACCGACAAAAGAGCTCTCCATGAACAGCACACGACAATTTTGAAACTTCTTATTTTCAGTTAATGGCTTGTTATACCGCTCTTATTGAGCGTATGGAAAAAAATACTTCTTTCCGTCAACTTCGTCAAGCATAAATGGACAAGCAGTGAGATCGAGAGAAACGCGTGTTAGATTGCCTAAAATCGATTTACCAGTTTTTACAGGTGCATATGACGATTGATATTCCTACAGGGATACCTTTGAACAGTTAATTCATTATAATAAGAATTTAGCGGAAATTGAAAAATTTCACTACCTGAGATCTTCCTTAAAGGATAATATAATCTCTCTGATATAATTAAATCCATAGAGACCACTGCAGCCAATTATTATGAAGCATGGGCGGCGGTCAAAGAACGTTTCGACAATCTGAGATGGATTGTTCAAAAGCATGTTCGCGTTTTATTCGAAGTACCAGCTGTACGTAAAGAAAATCACAGCTNATATATATCTCACAACTGTAATAAAGTTACCGGGCGAGACTTGACTAATATCGGTCTACTTATTTGCACCCGATAACCATCCCACATTATCATTTGTAAGTTGGATGTAGTCACCAGCAAGGCGTGGGAATTAAGTATCAAGGGAAAAGAGCTGCCAGATTTAAAGAGCTTAATAGAATTCTTGACACTCCGGTGCCAGGCATTGGAATCAGTTCATGGTAGATTTTATAATAACGTAACAAGTAGTATCGCATCTAAGCATAATAGCAATTCAAGGTCTACGTCTGTTGCAAATGTCGCTACATCCAATCTTTCTTGTGCTGTTTGCAAGGAAAACCATTCCATATATTATAAAGAATTCCTCAATTTATCAGTTGAAGATAGAATTAAGGCCGCGAAAAAAGCACATTTATGTCTCAATTGATTGCGATCGAACACACATCAAGCAAAAGCATGTAATTCAAGTATGTGCCGAAAATGTAGCAAAAAACATAACACATTGTTACACATAAGCGCTCCGAATAGTTCGGAATCAAACACGCAGGCAGCAGGTCAAGCAACCAATCCTCCACTTCCCGTCGCCACGCAATGTACATTAGGTCATCGTTCGTTAAATATTTTACTGTCTACCGCAATTATCCATGTATACGATTCCAATAATCAAATTCATTCATGTCGAGCATTACTTGATAGCGGTTCTCAAATGAATTTCATAACGAAGAAGTTGGCAAATCGCTTGAAGCTTAGGGAGCGACCTCTTGATGTATCAGTGGCGGGGGTTATGGATGAAGTAATCCACGCTAATAAAGTAGTTAATCTTCTCATCAAATCGCGTTTTAATAATTTCTCCGAAAAAATGGACTGCGTAGTGCTTCCAAAAATAACACAACAGTTGCCACAGCACTTCATACCCATGCAAAGTGTGTCTGTTCCAAAACATATAAAACTCACTGATCCTAATTTTGACGTACCAGCAAGCATTAATATCGGGGTCGAGTCCTTCTGGAGGCTCATTTGTGCGAGTCAGATCAAACAATCGAAAAATCAGTCGACTTTGCAAAAGACACATTTTAAATGGATTATTTCTGGTATCACATCAAGTGACATAACCGGATCTGTTCCTTCTCTTAATTTTCATTTAACCTCACTCGATGACTTAAGGCTCACATTGAATCGGTTTTGGGAGGTTGAACATGATACCACTCCTAAACCATTTTCTCTCGAGGAAAAGGCCTATGAAGAGTCATTCCTGCAAGGCGTAAAGCGAAATTTAGAAGATCGTTTAATCGTTAAGTTGCCAACAAAGCAAGACAAACTGGATGAATTGGGAGAATCCAAGGACATCGCTCTAAAACGTTTCAAATCATTGGAGAAGCGGCTCATCGCTCAACTCCGCATGTACGACGAATACAAGAAGTTCATGGATGAATACAGGCGCTTGAATCACATGAAGGAGGTGACCAGTAGCACAGAAGATAAGCCATGGCTCTCCAGTTTTCTATCTTCCACATCATGCTGTACAAAATGAAACGAGCTCCACTACCAAGTTCCGGGTGGTATTTGATGGCTCATGCAAGACCACGACCGGACTATCTTTAAATGACGCATTGAGAGTAGGACCCACGCTACAAGAGGATCTTTTCTCCATTTTGGCCAGATTCCGAACATTCAAAATCGCTCTCTCCGCCGACATAGCAAAAATGTATCGGCAAGTTCTGGTCGATTCAACTCAAACACCATTGCAGCGTATTTTCTGTCGAGAATCGCCAGATGAGCCCATCAAGACTTTCGAATTACTCACTGTCACTTATGGTACGTCATCAGCATCATTCTTGGCTATCAGAGCCCTGAGAAAGTTAGCGGAGGACACTGTGGATTGCTATTCGAGGGCGTCGCAAATAGCATTGAGATATTTCTACGTGGATGATCTCGTCACGGAGGCCGACTCAATAGATGAAGCTCTGTCTATCAAGAAGGAAATCACTGCATTGCTGCAGGACGGGAAATTCGAGCTCAGAAAATGGGCATCCAATGCTGTTGCCTTCCAGGATCAAAATTCCAGCGAGCCAAGAGAATTCACCTTATCTTCAGACAAGAATTCCGAGAAGAAGGCGTTAGGCATTGCATGGGATTGCCAAGCTGACGTATTCAAGTATTCGTCCATCAATCATCTGCCTCCTCTGGAGACGTCTACCAAACGAAGCATTTTATCACGCATATCTCTCATTTTTAACCCCACTGGGGCTGCTAGGTCCAGTTACATTACTCGCCAAGTCCATCATGCAGGACCTCTGGCGATTCAAGCTTGATTGGGATGAATCGATTCCCTTAGAGTTACATACCAAAAGCGCTTCGAGACGGAGTTACAGGAACTGTGGCATACGCATTCCTCGTCTTGTCACAACCACAGAACAATATACCAATTTGGAGCTACATGGATTCTCAGACGCTAGCGAAATTGTATACGAAGCATGCATTTATTTACGCTCCACTTCAATTAACGATGCTTATCGCACACATCTACTTTGCTCCAAGTCCAGAGTGGCGCCGTTGAAGAGTCTGTCGCTTCCTCGAGTTATGTGGGGCATTACTACTGGCTCGTCTTATCAACAAGATCTCCAAATGTCTCACCTGTCCAATAGCATCCATTCATCTATCGACGGATTCTACAATTGTACTATCATGGTTGCAATCGTGCAGTCGATCTTGGTGGCAAATCGCACTGGTGAGATACAGTAATTAACATCGATTCAGCAATGGAATCGTTCCGAGTCAGGACAATTCCGCGGACCCATTGTCCCGCAGTGTCATGCCGGGTTTCCTGGCGCAATTGGAAATCTGGTGGTCGGAGCCCTCCTGGCTGGGACGTGACAGAGAAAGCTGGCCTCAAGAAGCCATACCTGCAGACGTGGCCAGCGTCCCTGAGCGAAAACTTAAGACTATTACTGCAGTAAGCGCTGGTGCACAAGAACCTGACATATTCTATCGGTATTCAAACTTTACCGGCTCATTCGAGTCTTTGCGTACATGATTCGTTTTACAAAAGGTTCCAGGAGTTCAAGGGATTTATCCGACCATTCTCAGGAGATCTCATCTTTGCAGAACAAGGACATTCCATCTATATCTTTCAATGAGCAGCAACAGGTAATTTATTGTCTAATCAAAATAATACAAACGAGACATTTTCTAAGTGAAGTGAAGGCACTTAGCAACCACAAGGCTGTTCCTACAAACAGTCCCATCTTAAAATCCATTTCTTGACGATTCCGGCATCTTATGTGTCGGCGGTCGTTTGAGAGAATCCTCCTTGCCTTATGTCTCCAAGCATCCCATGCTGTTGCTTGGAAACCATCCATTTTCCCGCTTAATTGTGATACACGAGCATGAAAGGCACTTTCATGCCGGACCACAAGCTACTCTGGCCGCGGTGCGTGAGCGTTACTGGCTCACTTCGACGCGTGACATCATTCGATAGATTCTCAGAAGATGTATCGTCTGTTTCAAGAGTTCACCAAAACTCGCTTCCGCTATTATGGGAAACTTGCCGGAACCGCGGGTTAAAATGTCTTCAAAGATATTTTATCAATGTGGAGTGGATTATGCCGGCCCCCTCTATTACAAGGAGGGTGCTAGGAGATCCACTAAGCTAATAAAATGTTATATCGCAATTTTTATATGTTTGGCTACCAAGGCGATCTATATCGAGTTGGCGTCTAACTTGTCGTCAGAAACATTTCTAAACGTCTTTAGGCGGTTCGTGACAAGAAGAGGTCACTCTTCAGACATCTTTTCTGACAATGGACTTCGTCGGCGCCGAACGCGAATTGAGCGAGTTAAGGGAACTGCTAACGTAATGAGTCAACTCAATAACATATCCAGGATCAAACTCTAGGAGTGCAATGGCACTTTATCCTACCACGGTCTCCCCTCCATGGGGGTTTATGGGAAGTCGCCGTGAAGGCGACCAAACGACATTTGGTTTGCATTACAAAGAATTCCAATTTGAAACACGAGGAGCTGGAAACATTGCTCATCCAGATTGAAGCGATATTGAACTCGCGTCCTCTCACCCCTCTTTCCGAGGACCCTAACGACTTCACCTCTCTAACTCCCGGACACTTTTTGGTGGGTACACCTCTCACGGTTTATCCATCCCTAGACGAGGTACCTGTAATCCGTCTCTCCCGTTGGCAATACATACAGCTATTGCGGCAACATTTTTGGAAACGATGGACCCGCGAGTACCTTCACCAATACCAGGAGCGTAACAAGTGGCAGATAAACGAACCGTCTGTACATGTCGGCCAAATGGTTATCATCAAGGAAGACAACACTTCTTCACTATCATGGCCTCTGGGAAGAATTCAAGACATACATCCAGGCAAGGATACCATAGCACGCGTTGTAACGGTGCGTACTGCTAGCGGCAGTTACTCGTCTCTATCTACTTCCAATTGAAAGCTAAGATCCAGTTATGACATTGGAAATTTGACGTTTTTTGTGTCTCTTGGTATTCATGTTCATGTCTTAGCATTATTATCTTCATCGTTGACAACATGATGTTATTTTGTGGATCAAACATATTCATTTTGCATTTATTGAAAGGCGATTCTTTCAAGGGCGGCGATATGTTGGCGCTTATCAGTATGTGTGTGGCTCTCCGGGCTTGATACCAGCCCATTGGCTTTGCGGCGTGATTGCGGCGTGTTAGCGATGTGCCGTGTCGCTGATATAGCCCACCGAAGGGGAGAGCATGCACGCAACTATGCTGCCTGCGTAAAAAACCGCCGCGCTTCTCAGATAGTTTTCTCGAAGCTTCCGTGTGCGATCTCCTCGCTAATAACACGTGCACGACCGGTGCACAAAAGTTTTATTATTTTAACTTTATGATAGAAGACGCGAGTGTAATTCAAGACATAATAAAAAGAGGTCTTATATCAAGGCATAGTTCATTTCATCTTTTATCACACGCTGCCAATACCGACACGGACAAGCCACAAGGCAGGAGACACAGATCTCGGACAAAGAGAAAATAGCGCTCCACATATCGCAACGGGGACATCAAGGTCCTTTACTTAACAATCACCATCAAGTAAATGGCCTCTAGTTCGCATCACAAAACTGCACCCAGGAAAGGACGGTGTAACTCGAGTAGTAACTGTTCGCACAGCCTCTTCCGAGCTCATCCTCAAGTCAAATTGGTGATGCTGCCTCGACCATTCTACACGCGGACTCGCAAGAGCAGTAAACACACGCACATTGTATTAGACCGCGCGATTGTACTCGCGTCAGTTAAAGCGCGTGTAAAGGCGATAATATTCGAGTTAATCTCATCTACCTTTCGCATCTTTCGATACGAATACAACAAATTTAACAATTTCTTTGTAATAATATTTACCGCTTAATACAATGCACTATATTACATTCCCGAGCTTTAGTTTTGAAACTATTCTGATTACGTTCTCAAATACGCAACCAAGACGCACTTTATAATCACAATTGTCCGCTAATGCTTTCAATTGATATCATAGCTAGATTACATGATCGTATCTGCGTCATTAAATTTCTTAAATATTTTTTTATTAGTTTAAACTTAAACGTCTCCGATCATGTGTAAGCACAGGATTCCGCGACACCGTGCGCTGCACGCGCAAGCATCATTATTCTGCGCCATCTAAAGCGCCGCGATCTCCTGAATGATTAGCCGAACGCGCTATCTGTACGCTTGCCGAGCGTGAGCATCAATGTCGTCACTGCGTGACAAGGTGGGTAGGATGTTCGAAATGCATCCAAAAATCAGCTTTCGCAGGTTCGGTGTACGTGCGACATGCGAATTGGAAGCTTCCGGAATAATTTCAAACGCTTCTAGAAGTTTCCAAAAAACAAACCCGCATGTTGTACGTATACAAATTCGAATCGTTAAAACGACAATCAGATTCAGATTGGTCACAGCGCACGCGCGCTCGCGTAACGCGAAATATGTATACGGACACCCCAATCAGGATTCCTGATTTGGCGCGCGTGCATAGCAATAGCGTACCGCTTGGCCATCGCGGTCGAGAATTGCTAATCGAGACCCAAATCGTGGGGGTCATCACAATTTTTATAATTTTCGAGAATCTCATAGGCGTTTAAAAAAGAAAGCCTTTGTACTGCAAAGGGGATAAAAGGCCGAATCGAGCTGTGATCCCTTCTTCTTCGTTTTTTCGGTCAAAGACCCCACTCCGCAAAAAGTACAATCGTCTGTGAAACATTATCTATCTGAATCATTAGTATGTTCTGCTTGGCAATATTTCGAAGATTATCGCGTTCGTAATTGAACAGTTGTACATATTCTTGTTCTATCATAGTTAACAATTGTATATTTTCGTGTTATTTCATCTTGACTCCAAATAACGGGCTCATACCAATGTTTCTCTGATAGATACTATTAATACAGGTCTGTAATTTGGCTGTATGACGATATCAACGATTGAGATTATTTAATGACAATTTGGTCAAAACCGGTACAATGATTCGATGAATACGTTCTACTTGCCCATTGCCGCGAGGCACGCCAGTAGTTATCGCAATATATTCTACACCTTTCGCTGAACAATAATCGTTAAAATGTGAAGAGGTAAACGCAGTACCCCTATCTGTAATAATTCGCTGAGGGTTACCAAAGTTTTGTTGCATTGCTGTCAACTTATCTAGAACCTCTTTAGTGTTGGTGGTTTTGGTGAGGTAAATTCACACAAATTTCGAAAATCCGTCTACTACAAGTAAATACTTATACAACTTGGCAGTACTCGACATAGGACCTTTTTTTTTTTTGATATCGGAGGGGAAATGCCTGACGCATATCCCGGGTCTCGGGGGAGAGCCCGGGGTTATGTGGGGCTTGCACCCACTAAAACCCCTCCGGGTGTCCTTACCATGCAATAGTTGAGGGGCTCCCAGGAACGCGTGCAGCATACTTCTGGGAGTCCCTCTGGCCAATCGGCTTGGTGCCGATATCTTATTCCCGCCCGGGGATTTTAGAATGTCGGAAGACGACGACCCCGGGCGGTGCAAAGGCACTGACTGCCCATGTTCGGGCGCAGGGGGGACACCACTCCCTGCGCCTGCCCCCTCGGTTGTTGTTGGGTGGCGGGAGTCGGAGACCCCGGCCCCCGCCGGGATCCCCAGCCCCCCAAGGGGCACCAATCTATAGAGTTTGGCGCCTCTCGTTCCTTGGCGCCGTGAGAGGCCCTCGCGGCGCATCCCACGCGCGCGGTGATGCAGGGCTCCCGGCCCAGGCGCGAATCCGTCGCGACCGGGGGATGATGAGCCACTGCACCCCGCGCGCGCGGGGGGTCAGCTTGTTTCCGGCGGCGGTTCGACCCTAGGGTCGGCTAACCGCCGCTGCTTCACAGCGCCCCGCGTCCGAGACGCGGGACCTTCGCTGATGGTGGTGGCGGCGGAGGTGGAGGGTTCACTGACCCCACCACCCCCGCGAACCACTCCAACGTCCTCCTCCACTTCCGTCCTCTCCGCAAAGGGGGAAGGAGGTCGCCGCCGTTCTCGCCCCGTGGGGCGGTCCCGGCGACGGGTACGCGCGAGCGGTGACCCGGGGCGTGAGCGGCCCGGCTGAAGCCGGCGCCCACGTCGTCCCCCAACGCCACCATCCCTCGCATCTCCTCCCCTCTCGCCACCTCCGCCGCCCGGCGGCGGCGGTGGGAGAGGGCCACGGCCTCCCGGTGCCCTCCCCCTTTGCCTCTCAGCCTCCTCCTTCTGCGACATCACCTGATCGCAGAAGGAGGAGAAGGCCCTCCAAGCGCTCTCCCTGCCGACCATCTTCTTGACGACAGCCGGCAGGGAGAGATCCTCCCCAATCTCCTGGACCAGAACACCGCGCTCGCCCGCCCAAGCCGGGCAGGTCTCCAGCGTATGCTGCGCGGTGTCCCGGTCCCCGTCGCAGTGGTGACAACTCGCAGTCGGTTCCCTACCTATGCGACACAGATACTCCCCAAAACATCCGTGTCCGGTGAGCACCTGTGTCGCGTGGAACGACAGTCCGCCCCATCTCCTGCCAACCCATTGTTCGAGGCAGGGGAGGATGGCCTCCACAGTCCGGGCGCCCGTTGTCGGCGGGTAGTTTTCGAGAGTGTCGCGCCACTTTTCGAAGACCCGGCGACGGGCGTTCCCCCTTAGTCGGTCCACGGTCATCGGGGTTACGACCCTCCCCCCCCCGAAGCCGAATGGCCTTCATCCCGGCGAAGGTCTCCGCCAGGACGTCGGCCACATACTCGGCAGGGGGGATCCTCGCGAGGACCATGGCAGCCGCATATGACACCGTCCTGTAGGCTCTACATATCCGAAGGGCCAGCCGCCGTTGCACGCTGTGCAACCTTTCTTTGATGCGGCGGCTGGCCAGAGCCTTCCCACTCCATACCGGGGCTCCGTAAAGGGCCCCGGACAGGACGGCGTGCATATACGCCCGCCTGACCGACTCGTTCGGACCGCGAAGGTTGGGCATTAGGCCGAGCAGAGCGTCCGCTCGGCGGCCCAATCGCGGGGCTATCTCGTCGAAGTGTTCGACGAAGCCCCAGCGACCATCCACGGTGAGGCCCAGGTATTTGATCGTGGGCCCCACCGGGACGCGGACGTCGTCCACCACTATGTGTGCCCGAGGGGGCGCCCCGCTCCTTCCATCGTGGAAGAAAAGAGCTTCCGATTTAGCGGGGGCTACCCTCAAGCTCAACTCCTTTATGGAACCGACCACACACGCTACTGCGACGTTTGCTGAACCGACGGCTCTCTCCCAGGTCGGGCCCCCGGCCACCACCAACGTGTCGTCCGCGTAGCAGACGACGTGGCAGCCGGGAGGTAGGGCCGCGCGGAGAACGTAGTCGTACGCGACGTTCCAGAGTAGGGGGCCCAACACGGACCCCTGTGGAACGCCGCACGACACGTCCCTCCGCTGCTGGAGTCCCATTTTGTCGTAGAACTCCAGCTGCCTGTCCCGGAAATAGTCCTCTATGATGGCGACCAGGTAGGGGGGCAAGAGGTGGTGTCCTCTTAACGCCCCCACCACCCGGCCCCACGGGACGCTGTTAAAGGCGTTGGCGATGTCCAGGGACACCGCCAACGCCACCTCTCCTTCCGCGGTCATCTGCTCCGAGAGGGCCCGAACTTGCCTGACGGCGTCTATCGTCGACAAGCCCTCCCGGAAGCCGTACTGACCGCGGGATAGGTTGGGACCATCCCGGGACAGGTGCCGGACGATGCGGGCAGCGATCACTCGCTCCAGCAGTTTTCCCGCATCGTCCAGCAGACATATCGGCCTATAAGCGGAGGGACTCTCCGCTGGCTTGCCCTCCTTGCGGAGGAGGACAAGCCTGGCCGTTTTCCACGACCTGGGGAATATGCCGTCTCTGAGGCAGCTCGTGAAGAGCCGCCTCAGACGGCCGCCCACTATGGGGGCCGCGACGAGCCAGACCCTGCCGTGTATACCGGAGGGTCCGGGTGCCCGCGGTCTCCCCTTAAGGCGGGCGAAGGCCTTCACCATCTCCTCCCCGGTGACGCTCAGCTCCTCCGTCCATCCGGACGGGCGACCGACCCTCTCGGGAATATCCTTTTCCCTGGTGGGAAAGAGGGCGGTCACCACGTCGTCCAGAAACTGAGCGTCCAAGGTTTCCGTTATAGGGGGGGCCCACGGACGAAACTGCTTCGTCACAATCTTGTAGGGCCGCCCCCACGGATCTCTGTCCAAGGAGTAGACTAGCTCGCGCCAAGCGTCTGCCTTCGCCCTCCTAATGGCCGCCCTAAGGGCGCTCCTTGCTTCACGGAGCGCCCCGGCGGCCATTTCCACCTCGGCGTCGGTGCCGCGCCGTCTGCGGCGAGTGTAACTCCTTCTGGCAGCCACGGTGGCCCGTCTTAGCTGAGCAAGTTCTTCGGACCACCAGTAGGCTGCCTTCCTCGCCACAGGTCGGCAGCGGGGCATCGACGCGTCGCACGCGCGCGACATGGCGTCCCCAAGCCAATCGGCCTCCTCCTCCACCGAGCGGGCTGGGTTGGGTTCCGGCCAGGTGGAGGAAAGGAGGCTCACCTCGAGGGCGCCGGGGTCCAATTTGCGCAGGGCCCATCGACGTTCCTTCTCGTGTCGGCGGCGTCTTAGTGACACCTCCGCGGGAGTGGACACCAGCTCCATGCGGATCAGGCGATGATCCGACATCTCTCCTAGGGAGCCGGCGTCCACGCGCCATCCCTTGATCCTGATGTCCGCCGCGGGGGTCGCCCACGTCAAGTCGACGATGGACTCCCCCCGGGCCCCCACGAAGGTGCTGGCACGGCCTCTGTTAAGAAGGACGAGACCGTGCCTCGCCGCCCACAGCAGGGTGCTGTCGCCCCTGGAGTCGGTGGATGGGGAACCCCACTCTAACGCGTGGGCGTTGAAGTCCCCACCCACCAGTACGGGCCTGGGGGAGCGTCGTCGAATATGCTTTCCCAGAGGGCGTCCTCGTACTCCCCCCTCGTTAGACGAGGAGGGAAGTAGCATCCCGCTACATCGATGGGTCCCCACTCTACAGAGTGAACCCCTCCCCCGCCGATATGGGAATCATCGGCGGGGTGTCGCGCGCGTGCTGGCTGACCACCGCCACTCGACCCAGAGAGTCCCCCGCCCAGTTGGGGTGACTCTCCGGTATTCGGTAAGGGTCTGCGGCGATGGCCAGTCCCCCTCCCCACTCGGCGAGGCACTGCATTAACATGCTTTGCGCCCCGGCCGAGTGGTTGAGGTTAGTATGTGCGGGGGCGAGGGGCATTACTTGGTCCCTCGCTCCTCACCCTCACCGACATTGTTGCTGTCGGCTACGTCAGCGGCCGTCGCGGGGGGTGACTCCCCCCCGTCAGCCATTTCAACTTCGGTCACGATTATGGCCGACGTTGTCTTCGCAGAGTTCTGCACCGCGACTGCAGTGGGGGGGCCACTGGGCTTTTGCCCCCCTTTCCTCCCCTTCGCTTTGGCGGCGGCGCATCCGGCGCCGCCGATGCGGTGCCCCGAGGGGCGGCCGAGCCCACGACACGCGGGGCAATCGACCTCGCCGCGGCATTCGCGAGCGGCGTGGCCGATGCCCCCGCACCGGTAGCACGACCCGGATCGGTCCACCGTGCTTGTGCACTTCTGCTGCACTTGACCGGCCTCCAGGCATCGATAGCATTGGAGGCCCCGGGCCGGCAGCAGAGCTACTTTGCAGCTCGACTACCCCACCTTGATGCGTGAGGCGGCCACTAATTGTTTGGCCGCCTCTACGGGGCACCGCACCCAGCAGGTGCCCAACCCATTGGGGGCCCTGTTGATTCCTCCCACCTTAAATTGCGATGGGAGTCGCCCGCAGGCCTTGGCCAGTTCGTCGGCTACCTCTGTGGGGGTGGCCGAGTCGTCCAGTCCGGAGACCCGGATCTCAGCCGTCTTCGATGGACGAGAGACCCTGACGTCGTCCCTGTTCGCAAAGACGGCCGATAGTTTCTCCGCCAACCTATCCGCCTTTGCTCGGCTCTCCGGTCCCCGGACTTCCCAGATGAGGGCCCCGGTGATGGCCCTCCTGGGGCGCAGATCCTCGATCCCGACGTCTTTGAGGGAGATCGAGGATCGCGCCTTTGACACCACCTCCTGGTAGGTGCCAGGGTCGGCACACGTTAGCGTGATCGCGGCGGAGTTCGGCGATCTCAGCTTGGGAAGGGGAGCCTTCTTGCCGGAGACTTGAGGGCCTACGGCGGCGCTCCCCCTCCTTGCCCCCTCATTCATTTTTCCACCGCTTCCCTTTTTGGTGGGAGCGGGGGCCGCGGGCGCTTTGGCGCTCTTTAGCGTCTGCCGGGGCGGCGCCGTCGTTGTTTTCGCCGCCTTGGCGGCCGCCCTCTTCGCCGCCCTCGAGACGACCTGCGCCCAGGTCGCCTCGTTGTCATCCGCCACTCGTCCTCCGTCCTCAGCTGTTGGTGGGATCACGGGGGGCGGCGGGTCCCTTCTCGCGGCGGGAAGCGCCACGTCAGGTGCCTTCCCTCCAGCCTTGGGGATCTTGGCTCCCTTCTTGGCGGGAGGCTGTCCTCCCTGCTTTGCGGGGGGTTGGCCGCCCCGCTTGGCGGGTGGTTCCTTTGGGGGCGTCACCGTCGCTGGGACCACCCCCATTCCCCTCAGGAGGCGGGGGAGGAGCCTCTCGAGGACCCGTTCGATACGGGCATCCTCGTCGTCCCGTCCATCGGTCTTCTGCTTCCTTCTAGGAGGGGCGTTTTTACCAGCGGGCGCAACCCTGTCCGCGACGGTCGCCAGGGGGTTCAACTGTCTCGAAACCCCCTGCAGAGGAGGCCTGAAGTATGGCGACCTCAGGTCCTCCTCCGTGACCGTCACGGGGGGCCGCGGCTCGCCCCCCCTCCGCGGTAGCAGTCCTACCCCGTGTCCTTATAGGGCTACGGGCGCCAGTCAAACTGTCGAGACCCGACCACTCCGTGGTCGAATCTCCCTCCAGTCCCGGCGCTCTGTCCTTTCCGGACGTACCGCGGGAAGCAGACTTCCCTCTGTCGCGCTCCATGACCGCAACCCTGGAGCGGAGAAGCACCAGCTCTTGCTTCAGCCGGCGTCTTTCCTCCGCCCAGGCCCCGGATCCGGAGCACTCATCGCTTTGGCCGCCTTTGTCTGCCGCCAAGTTGCCGTCGCTCGTCCTCGCAAGGACCGACGTGAGGGCTGCGGACAGCTTTGTGTATGCCGTCCACATGTCCCTCACAATATCGCCCCTGATATTCTTTGACCTCTCGACCGATTTGGCAATGGTCGCCAGTTCGCGCGTTGCGACCGCGGCGACTGCGCAAATCGGCTGCTCGTCGAACTCGAGGGCGAGCTCGACGGCCTTCTTATTGGCCCTCCTGACCGATGTGGAGGACGGCTCGATCTCCGGATCCACGATGGCCCGGTGATCCTCTTTCAATTTGCGGGCCTTGGCCTTGTCCGCCTTCCTGGCTCTAGCCTCCGCCGTAAATTTCCCGGCATGCTCAGGATTAAGAGCCGGTCTTCCCCTGGACCTTTTCGAGGACTCCCCCTCGGAATCAGAGGAGGAGACCATGAATTCGGCCACCCTCTTACGGCTCTCTCCTCCGAGGGACCCCAACGAGGCCGTAGAACCGACTCTCGAAAGGGCGCCCTCAGAGGTGGCCGCCTCCACGCGCGCCCCGACCTTGCTACTCGCAGGGCCGGGACGCGACCTGCGAGGGTTCTCGCTCAGGTCTGAGCGACCCTCCGTCTCGACGCTCTTAGTAGAGCGTGTTTCCTTCACGTTGTTTTTTATTAAATTATAAGATGATGAAGACATTGGAAATATGCCCACGGCCCGCAGCGGCTCCGCCAGCCAGGGTGTACCCTCACCCCTCCCCCGGAACTCCAGAGGAGGGGGCCCCAAGTTCCCCCGGGGAGCTGGCATATGGCTCGGGTCCCCGGAATGTGTCATCGGGGACACTGGCCTCCGGCCCCTTACTTCCCGTGAGCGGACTTAAGGCAAGTCCACTCACGAGTTTCGGGGGTCCCTCGCCTCCGACTTCGAGGGCACCGCTGCGGGTGGCGCCACCCGGGGCGGCCCCACGGACGGTTCAGGTCACGGAAGCGGCGCCCCTTCCGGACCCTAGCCGCCGTGGCGACCAGCGTGTATGCGCCGCCCGGTGTCTCGCTTCGGAAGGGACGCCGTCGCGGAGACACCGGGCACAAATACTCGACGCCTCCCCCGGCCCCGACCTCGGAATACGTCCGAGCGGCCCGGAGGGGGCGGGGATCGCACGCCCTGCCTCGGAATACGTCCGAGCGGCCGCACGACCCCCTCCTTCAGGAGAGACGGGTGGTTCCGCGACGGACCGAAGTCCGCGCGGCCCCATCCTCCCCTACGGACAGAGTCCGCACCTCTCGAGGCGGGAGAGGCCCCCGGTGCAATGAGCCGAAGCTCTCGGGAACCCCATCCCCCTAGTGGCATGAGCCAGCCCGCAGCCAGGAACACCCGGCATACGGGCCGACCCGCCTTGCGGGAGCACCCGCTCGACACGTTCCGCGCCCGGGACCCGAGGGGACCAACCCCCAGTAACGAGGGGAGGGGAGGGCACCACGGGATCCCGAGCGCGGTGGGGGTCGAAGCCCACACCCGCACGGACAGGGAGTAGAAACTCCCCCTAACGGTGCCGTGCCACCGGGCGATTGAAGTCAGGGCCGCCAACCCCTACCGGCACATTGGGGACCGTCCTAGAAAGGACGAGACCCCCAGGGGTCCCTCCCTCGAGGAGAGAGAGACCCCCTTGGGGTGCCGGACCCGGTGTACAGACTCCTCCCGTCGGGAAGGAGTCCGTACAGGCTGCTCTTAGACCCCCACGTGCCGCAAGCGACCCGTGGGAGAGCCCCCTCACCACGACAAGGTGGCAGCCCGCGAGGGGGACTCGACATAGGACCTAGACGGTCCACATAATAATATAATGAGTAGTAAGTACTCAAAGGAGCATCTCCTTTCGGAATCGGTCATAAATAACCCTCCTTCTTATCCTTCTTTTTTTTTACTAATATGCAAGATACACAGCATTCTACATAACGTTCTAATTTTTCCTTTAATCCTGGAATGTAATATTCTTCCTGTATTGTTTCTATCGTTTTCTTAATATCAAAATATCCACTGTCATGTACTTTTCGAATAATTTCTTGGTGCATGTTTGATGGCAATACCACAACACTTTTGGTCCCAACTCTTTTCATAAGCAAACCATTTTCTAATACATAGTCCTCATAAGGTTTTTTAGCTAGCGCTCGTTTAATTACTCGTAAGCATTTCTCTTTATCTTGTTCGTCCTTGATTAATATAAGAACTGTATCTTCTATCAACATTACGGGGAATCTGCTTAGCGCGTCTACGTGTTTCATTCGCTCGCCGGATGTTCATTATATAGTCAAATTCCTCTAATATCAAGGCGACTTTAGGAGGTAAGTTTTCTTTGTTAACATACGCTGAAATGCTTTTCGCAACCCTTTACATTTAATCTGTTACGATCTTAAATCTAATTCCTAAGAGATACACTCTAAACTTTTTGACGGCTTTAATTATGGCTAGTATTTCTAATTCATAAGAGTACCATTTCTTTTCGGCTTCAGTCGTCTTGTAATAATGAACTTAAATAATGAACAGGATGGAAATATTTTTCATCATACTTTCTTTGAAGGAGCGTTGCTCCGTATCCTTGTTTACTGCATCTGTGTGTAATTCAGTAATAGTTTCTGGATCATATATTCGAAGTACTGGATCCTTCGACAGAGTATTTCAATCGTGTAAAGGCCAATTGTTGCGACTGTCCGAAATAGGAATGCTGTCCTTTTAACTCGTATAGAGGGTAAGCTATCTTCACATAATCCTAAATGAATTTTCTGAAGTACCCTGTTAATCCTAGGAAACCCTGCAACTGCTTAAATGTAAAGGGTTGCGAGAAGCCTTGAACAACTTTAATTTTCATTGGCGAGAGTCTAACGCAATTTTCTTCTATGACATAAAATTCGACACGCCTCTGCAAAAATTTGCACTTTTTCCAGTTAATATCAAGACCATTGTTAGCTGCAACTGTTAAAGTTTCTATTAATTTGGATAACGCATCATTTTCATTAAAACCTGGTACAATAATGTTGTCCATATAAGTGAATATCACGGATCTTTGGATCAAAATCTCGGAATACCTCACTTATAAATCTCAAGAAGCTAGTCGGACTATTACAGAGTCCAAAAAGCGTTTTGGTGAATTCGTATTGACCCGTCGGTGTCACAAAAGCGGTACAGGCTTGACTCTCTTTACTAATCGACCATGGAAGAATTCATTCTTTAGATCGAGTATCGAAAAGATTCGAAAGTTCACAAGCGTGTCTATCGTACTGTCAACTAAGGGCATCGGATACTTATCGCGACTTATCTTTTTATTCAGAGACCGATAGTTTACACATACACTTGAACCATCCTTTTTACGGATAATGACAACCCGACTGACACCATTGTCATCATACTCACTGCGACTTGGCTTAATGATACCCGACTGAAACCATTCGCATATTTGGTCGTCTAATATCTTTTTTTCCTTAGGTGCTAGTGTGCGAGCGCGATTAATTGAAATCCTTCAAAACAATCCGAGTCTCGATTGGGGTTTCGACATTTTTTCTCGGTTGATACTCGGCGATCATGGTCTCGATCTTACTTCTGTACTGCTCTAATGTCATCAACAGCGGTGCACGGAAATGCGATCATTCCTTCTTGGAGTTTTCTTCTTCAGGCTAGTTGGTTTCTTAGTCTCCGTAACGGTATTCCCTTCAACATCGCCTGGCTCCTCAGTCTTCTCTTTACTAAATAAACGTGTAACTCCGATTTGTTCTCTTTTTATGATAACTTCGACATCCTACAAGAAGTCGCGTCCTAATAGTAAGTTGATGGTCATGCAGTTGGTAGGGACTACAAAAGATTTGATTTCGTAATCATCGTTTCCTATGGACAGCTTGAGCGGAAAAATACCATGTGGTTTTGTAACGACGTTCCCTAATCCCGTGAAAATTCGTGTGGTCTTGTTTAGCTCAGGTTTGCTGATATTTCTGTATGTATCTCTATTATGCTGACGTCGCTTCCCGTGTCAAGTAAAGCGCGATACTTTGATCCTGTAATGTCGACTAGGATGAATTTATCGCTCGTGCTATCTATACAACTTATAACAGTCGGCGTTGTATCCGCTACTGAAGTTTGCTTAGAGTTACATTTCGAAGCTATATGGCCGAACTTGTTGCATTTAAAGCACTTCGGGCCTTTATCGGTGTCAATACAACTCTTGACGTCGTGTTCGCTTGAGCCACAGTTGAAACAGTGTTTCTTATCAGACTTGTGACCTGTTCTTTCTTGGCGTCTTTAACATTGTTCTTAGAACTGTTCTTTTTGGCGGTGATTTTTTTTCGCTGTGTTCTTTCCCTAATGCGATCACATACTTCAAACTTCTTCTTCAGTTTACGTATTGTATCTGCTTCGTATAGCGATGCTTTGTTGCCTTCGTCATCTGGTAGTCCGTCAACTATATATTGTATTAGAGCATCTTCTTCAATATTCCCTTGATCGGCTATCTCTTGCATGGCGTAAATATATTATCTGCTGCTTTCTCCCGTCAGCGCTTGAATAATTAGTTATGTATCAGTGCTATTTAAGTCGATCTTGAATTCTGCCTTTAGTTTTCGCTTAAGCTTACTCCAAAATGATACTCCAATATTCTTCTCGATATGAAACGCTTCACCGATTCCTTCAACATATGTTTTCCATATATCAGCTTTTGCAACTCATTCCATTGAAGTAAATCGCTAATGTCCTCAAATTCTGTGATCCACTTCTCGACTGGTAACTTATCGTCGCCTGTGAAGTACGTTAGACTGCCTTCGACATTTTTGATGGCAAATCCGCTACGTACATGTTCGAACCTACAGTTACTTTCCGCTGTTCGGCTTTGATTCCGTGCAGTGCTCTCTCGCTCAACGGAGGTATCGGTGTCGGGTGTCTCCTCTCTCCTGCGATGCTCTCTCTTTCTTCTTGGTCGTTCTTCGTACTTAGTTTCAATGCGTTTTTCCTCTTTATTTTCCATCGCTCTGTATGTATCTTGCCTTGCTCGTATACTTTGGTTCGTTACTTCGTATTGTCCCTCTCGTTCGTCTATGGTGTTTTCATAATTTGTTGTGTCATTCTCGCTCGTTGTTTCATCGTCATTAGCTATTTTCTCGTTACCTGTCACTCCTTCGTCATCCACCGTGACATCTCTGCTAAATGCTGCCGCTATTTCGTCAGGACTTCTTCGCGACATAAGGAATCGCAACTTCTTTTGCAGTTCCGGTTTGTTACCGGTGATGGGCGCATTTGATTTCCTCAGGGCTTCTTTAAGATCGATTATTCTCATGGAATCGATGTCGTATTTCTCGGATACTGAGAGCTACCGGTCGTCTGATTTCTGCTTGCTCTCCTTTCCCGACTTATTTACATCCTCGACATTCTTTGTACGTCCGCCTCGACTACTTCCTGGTTGATCGGAATCGACCATCGTACTGTTTATAACTTTGCAACTGAAACGACTGAGGTTAGGATATGCGTCTCGTGTCGTACCGCTCACGGATTAATTCCACGGTTAACTCGAAACCTTAGGAGTAACAACTAATATACTAATAACAGTGTTCAACTTACACTAGTTCAACTTTACAATCAACTTAAAACTTGCCGAAGCTCGAGATTAACCTTTTCGTCGTGTGATCTTCTGTCGTCTGGTTCTCGTTGGTCAGTTCTTCGCTAGATCCCGGACGAGCCCCCAAAAATCTGTAAGATCCGTTTAGTGGAAGGGAACAGCCAACGAGATTCACTGTTTACTTAATAAATGCGTATATGATATTCTATAAGAAAGACACGATATCTCTTGCGTAGAAAAGCGTAATCATAATGGTAACTAAGTAATGGCTACAACGCCGCTCATCTCGTGCGCATTCTTCATACGCCTGCGCTCACGCTGTGGCGCCGCATCGCCGAATTATTTCTACGTATCTCCGGTTCCGTGTCGCCACGTCGCGTTATCGGCCTATTCGGACACTCCTCGGATCCCGTGTCGCCGATTCCCATATATATATATATATATATACATACACGAGGGCAAATCAATAAGTTTTTAGAAAAACATAGTAAAACATTTTTTTTGATCGATTCATTTTTATTTCTCGATACACTTGATCCAACAATTCTCCAACTTTTTCAAGCCGTCCGAATAATATGATTTATCCACCCTTTCAAAATAAGCCTCTATTTCGGCGATGAGTTGCTCTCTGGTGATGAATCTCTTTCCTCCGAACCATTTCTTCAGGTTTGGAAACAAGAAATAGTCGTAGGGGGCAAAATCTGGCGAATATGCTGGATGAAGAAGCAATTCGTAGCGGAATTCGTTGAATTTGGCCATCGGTGCCAGGCACGTGTGAATCCGTGCATTGTCTTGAAGGAAGAGCACTTTCTTCTTCGCCAAATGGGGATGTTTTCTTTAAAATGTTGTTGAAACGGTCCAATAAGGCTGTGTAATAATCGTTTGCTTCGACGGAAGATAATCGATATGAATTATACCGCGTGCATCCCAAAAACCGTGGCCATCACCTTCACGATCTTTGCCTTCTTCGGAGCTGGTTCATTCGGTGAAGTCCATTATTTTGACTGTTCCTTCGTCTCGGATGTGAAGTAATGGATCCATGTTTCATCCACAGTAATAAATCGACGCAGAAATTCATCTGGATTACGTTGAAACATCTCCAAACATTGTTTTGAAATCGTCACACGGTCGCGCTTATGGTCCACAGTGAGCAAACGTGGTAATCATTTTGCCGATAGCTTTTTCATATCCAATTGTTCGTGCAAAATTGAAATCACTATGCCATGTGATGTCTGTGGCCTCAACAAGCTTGCGCACTTTCACTCGTCGATCAGTCAAAACAATATCGTGGACTTTATCGATGATTTCTGGCATAGCAGCCTCAATTGGATGTCTCGAACGAAGTGCATCACATGTGGATGTACGACCGATTAAATTCATTCACCCAATTGTATACAGTCGCAAACGTGCTATGAACATTATCCAACTCGACTTTGATTTCTTTCGGCATTAAACCTTTCATATGTTGATTACTGCACGAAACTTGTTTTTTTTCATTTTGCAAAAAATACAAAGGTTGTTCGCTTTAATCGTCTACAGAAATGAAACCACGCGATAAATTCCTTTTAAAATTTGACAGTAATCAACTGAAAGATGCTACTTGTTAAAAAGTAATGTGACATGACACTGCGAGTGCCCTCTGATTTTCTAAGAACTTATTGACTTGCCCTTGTATATAACATAATATTTCTTTATTAAGACATCTTTATTCATTTATTACGAAAGTGTTAAATGCAAGCCAGCTAAACTATGAAAAATGCATAAAGCCAAACAAAGTGATAAAAACCGTTTCGTAAGCAATCATGTTAAGATTGAAGTTATTAATGAAGATGCATAGAGATGAATCAGTGCACAGTGGGCAAGCATTGTACGACATTGTACGACTCAATCAACACAATTAGCATATCATTAAAAAAGGTTGAATACACAACAGAAGGCAATATGTGCCAATGTATACTCAGCATTGTTAATTATCTGCATTGCACGTCCATTTTTATAAATAAGTTAAAAGTTAACGTGATTGTACAATTATTTATTCCGCTCAAAGTTTACATGTAATACATTTTTTAATAATTACGCACACTTACATAAAAAAAATCGTATATATTTGTTTATTTCAGTAATCATATAAAACGTAATATTTGTTATTTAACATAGTTTTCATAACGCAAGTTGCATAATGAACAAGACTATTTCAAGGTATGAAACATAAACTTGAAGATTCTGTAACTTCCATAGCATTTAAATGATTATAAAAACTAATATTGTGTAACTTATAATACAAAAAAAGTATTTTATCTCTCTCGATATTAATGACAATATAATAATTTTTCCTTATAAAATAGAAGAAACATTCGTGCTGCTACTTATAACTAAAATGTTTCCCGTATTATACCTTGTTCCGTTAACTTCAATAGACTGGACACATTCAAAATTATTAATATCAATTGGTAAGTTGTTTTGAAGTTGTTCGTAATTTTTTATACAAGCAACCTTATAGAGGACAGTATTAAACATTTCAACAACAATTCGGCTTTCAAATCCTTTGTTACTCAGAAATCGATAGCAAAGACGTAATTATTTCTTCAAGGCTAATGAAAATGAATTGTTTTTACGAGAATTCATAATCTTTGCATCAGATTTAACAAATTTGTGTTTTACTTCAAACCTAATACACGAAAAATTTCTCAGAGATCCATATTTTTTCATTATTAAAGGATAGTGTGTTAGATTATGATGTTGTTTTTCAGAGTAATACTAAAAATACGTAAGTGATTTTGGAGATTTTTTATCAAGCTTTTTAATAAATTTATTTTCTTTTCAGTTGCAAAATGTAACATTACAATATATTATTGTAACATTACAATACGAATAATTTTGTGTAAGGTTAAAAACAAATCCCAAACTTTATTGTTTTCCAGAACTAAATCATCAAGAAAAAGAAATTTTTAACAAAAAATGACATTTCTGGTGCAGTTAAGATTATTAATTCGCTTTTTATGGTTTCTGATTGAAATCCGGAAAATAATATTGTTATTGCAAGTGCTGTCAAAATTTTGAATATATTCATTTAAAATATTTAAAAAAAAAACTTTTCTTTGTAAATAAAATATTTTAACATTTTTGCTGTATCATAATGGCAAATATCTTCAAATAAATCGTGCATAGAATCAATTGAACAGTTATTAATGACGTGAAAGTTAGAGATAACATTAAAAATACAATTCTCTTGGACATCAAAACTTCGTTCCTTGACTTGAATTTTCTATAGTTCTTAACAATTTTGATTTTTCAATTACTTGTGTTGCCAATTCTGCTTTAGAAACTGTACAAATTCTGCAAAAATGAATACTGTTGAAACTTTTTGAAAATCCCAATATTGTGTTTAATGCGAGGTTGTCGCCAGCGATAAAATATAACGCAAAAAATATTTGCTTTTTCTTTATATTTGAATCTATAGAAATACCGTTATTATAAAGATTTATTAGTTGATCAATTACAGAAGAAAATATTTTTGCGTCACCAAACTTTTTATGATCTTCGTATCTGTAGAATTGAAATAAAAATATATTTTCTAATATAAATTACTATATTCTTGTAAACTACTATATGTAAAGTCAAGAACAATACACAGCTCTTAATTTATTAATATTTTTACGTGTACTAAGAGGATTGTTAATTTCCACGTCGTCAAAATATAATATCAGTGGAAGAACAATTTCATTACTATATCTATTTTTATATTCTTCCAAATTTCACTGTTACAAATTGATATTAATTCAGAAGTATCTGTCATTTCTTTTAAATTTGAAATAATTGAGTCATAAACTTTAGGAATCTTCAAAAACTTTCTAAGAACTACTTTTAAAGGTATAATAGCTATTTTATTATCACAAATTACCAATTGTTTAACATTTTTCTTATTTCCTGATAGAATGCGTGTGAATAGCAATTTGAGACAGTAAAATTAGACTCTCTCTTTTTTGAAAATATTTAAATATCATATGTTCGGATTTATAATCATCAAAAACATATTCGATTATATCATTTTTATAACTGTATATTTTGTATATGTTGTATACCATTTTTATATATGTATACCATTTTTAAAACTTCAGGTAAATGCTTTTTTACTATATGAAAGCAAATCGAATTATAGAAAGTTTTAATATTATCAAAAAATCATAAATCACTTCTTTTGTTACCATTTTAGCCAGCATACATTTTAGCTATGAATAAAATAACATTATGTTTAATAATACTTTTACATTTTTTATATGAGAGTTCATTTTTAGAGAATGTCTTTATACATGAACTATACAAAGATAACATATTATCTAAGTTTAGAGGTTGCTTCTCAATACTATCAATATTTTGTAATATATTTACTTTCTTTATGTCATCACAGACTACAGATTTGGAAAAACATAAACTTAAATATTCTAAATTCGAATGCTTCCGGTTTAAATGTTTTATAAATGTATAGACATTTTGAAAATCTCTGTTGCAATGTTTAACATTGCATTTTATTTCAGTACGTAATAATGATTTATGCTGTACTTTTAAATGGAGTGCCACGTCATGTATTGTTATATAACAATTGAAACAAAAAAATACAAACAAACATGTTTGATAATCTTAAAAAATAAGGACTATTCTCAAGGACTTGTTAAAACAAATATAATTTTTGTAAACTTATTCAGTCCGTAAAGAATTATAATAAACTTAAAATAAATATATAGACGAATAATTATACATATAATAAATTTTACAAAATTATATTTGCGCTATTATATTTGCGCTGTCGAATCAAATCGAATCTTGAAAATATATTCGAATCTTCTCAGTCGAATTGGTATTGAATTTGAAGTAAACTTATCTGCTTGACTGGAGATAAGAGATGTGATGTTTTCAAATTTGGCGAGCGGGACATAGGTAATCAACATTAATCGATTCAAAATATAATCGATAATAATGATGTAACGATAATAACAATGATTCGATTCGATTCAAATTCGCATATCTTTAAAGAAACTTATATATAACATCTTAAATTATAATAAAAGTATAATAAACTTTATAAGAGAGAGAATCTCTAATCTTTAAAATATTATAACATTGTTATTGTGTTTTAGATGTACTTACAGCGCTATTTAAGTATTTGATAATATGCTCCGTATTTGAAAAAACAGAATCCCATTTAGTGTTAATGTTATAAACGCCCCGTTGCAGCATGAGCCACAAATAATTACTAAAAATCGGGTAATTTACATGAAGCACGTGAAAAATATTGAAGCACGTATCCATAGCTTGCAATGCAGAATCTACAGAATATAGTACATCATCAATACAGACAAAAAAGTTTTGGATTTCTTGCAACGTTCTTTCAATGACTATTATGTAAGGTTGCACCGTAATATTTAATCGTTCAGCTTGCGTCTTCATTGTTTCACGATGTATTGTTACATCTCCAGAACTCTAGCTAACAAACAATATTATAATTATATTTTAAAAATATAGAGTATTATAAGATTTAAAGAGAGAAAGAAAAAAAGAGTGTGCACGCGCATGCGCGCGCGCGCGTGTGTGATGTGCGTGTGAGGGAGAGAGAGAGACAGAGAGGAAGAGAGTTTTAAGCCTCACTTAAAGTTAAAGGAACGTTGGTGCAATTGAGCCTTAAACGTATACAGAGAAAAAGAGAGAAAGAGAAATCTTGTCTTTTTAAGTCTTTTTTTTTTTAAGATTAGGTCACTTTGAACAAAAAATATTAACGTAACATAAATCATGAGAAAAGATAGATTAAAACCTAAGCATGTTGCACTAATTTCACATAAGTATTTTTCTACGTGCGATTTCTTCCTTCTGATCAAATAAGACAGACAGTTGGACCTAGGAATCTTAAATACACATTTTTAATTTTTCTACTGTAAGTATATATTATCATGTATATATTGTATTATCACTAACTTGCTTTATAATAGTGTGCAATCTTTGGCATCCACAATTGACAATGATTGTCTTATAAACAAAACAGTTTTTTTTATAATCTATTTTGTACAAGTGCTCTTATAATTTAAGAAGTGTTTTAGACTTTTTATTACAGAACACTCTTCAAAAGAATTTATAATAAACGCTATTATAACAATATTTTTCTCTAATATTTCTTCTGTTAGAAGGAATTGAAAATCAACAAAAAGAATCATCAAAAGAATTATTGAAAATCTTTTTTTTTTTTGACCAATTATAATAGCAAGCACTTTTATACAACAGAATCTACCATCATTGTTTTGTATGTTTTTGTATTTGTTAAATAAATTAGTCGCAGTATCATATGATTCCTTTATTGTAACACATTTCAAAACTCTCATCATGAATGTATTCCATGTTTCCATATCTAATAATACTTGTGTTAGATTCATTTTTTTTAAATCGAAATCAATAAGTTGTCCTAATAAATGCTTTAAAATATGCCACTTTCCGAATCGTACTTAAGACTTTATTCTTATGTTGTTGCATGTCTTTGCAACGTATGTTGTAAGTTATGTTCCAATGCATTTTTACAGTTTCCCAAGGAGCTTGATGTCTCTTTATCTACTCTATATTATGTCGGATTGTTTTTTCCGTATCATTCTCACTTTCCGACTCTATAAAATTATTGCAAAAATTTAAAGGAAGCTGTTAAAAAGGAGCCGATTTTTGCCCAAAAAGATTAAAGAAAATGGTTTTTTCTACAAAAAACACTACTTCTTTTACTTACATCTTTTTAAACAGAAATTAGTCTCTTTTTAACATCTTTCTTTTACAATTATTATGCAATACATAAATAAGTTGTAAAATAGCACAACAATAATAATAATAATTATTATTATGTAATAAATAATAGTATATATTAAGAAATAAAAACATATCATCTTCAGTGTCATCTGATGTCGATAATAATACTGCAAATTTTTTTTAATGATAATCACGATTCCGCCACAGATTTACTTTCCACGTGCTGGGATAGGTCATTAACCGAATTTTTTTTTTAATAGTTGAAATATAGTATGTTTTAAGCAATTCAATTGGAAATTCTTTTACAATTTTGTTAGCCACATATTTTATTATTTTATTACTTCTTCTAAAAATTGTTAAAGAATTTTGGGGTAGAAGAGAAAAAGATTTTTGAATATAAAACATAAGTATTTTACATAAAAAATTAACTTACTTCATCTTTTTATTTTGTAAATATGATATTATAATATCACATAGTGAAGATCTGCTTTTTGATTTAACTCATTTTTTTTGCGATATCTTTCAACAATTGTTTCACCTATTATGTTGTTACCTAAAATTTCTCGTATGGATGGAATTAAAACTACATCAAGTTTATTTGTCATACAATTATCATCTTGGGTAAGTGCAATTTCTTTTCGGTTGTAAAAACATATATTTTATCAACTTCCTATATAATGAATTTAAAATAAAATTAAATATTTTAATTTTATTAAGAATGTGTAACAAACTGTTTACATTTTTACCTTCTCTAAATTAATACGATTATTGTTTTAGCTACTTTCTTCAGGATTTAAAGTATTAGATGTGCAGTATTTGCTTTTCCAGTGATTTAAAAAAAATCACTCTATGCCTTATTAAGAGTATTAATTCTTTTATATCATTTTCATTCATATTTCAGTATATCTAGAGTAACTTTATTCTTTAAACATGTAACAAAAAAGAAAAAAATGTATCTATATACAATACACTAATAGAAATGATAATAAATTAAATGATAATAAATTAACAAAGAAGTAATACACTTCAAAAGTACACTTCAGAGTAAAAGAAATGTTAAAAACACATTTCACAAAAACAGACAATAAAGAAAGGACATAGTGAGTAATAGAGAGAAAGGGGGGTGCGTTTGTAATAAGATAGAGTAAAAAGGAGAAAGTTATTATATTATGCAAAAAGCACTCTGAGATAAATTCCTTACACACAGAAAAATATCATTCTATTGCCAAAAAAAGCAATTATTCATTTTATTTTTCTTCTTTTAAGAAATGATTACTTTCAAAGAATATTTTCTTGCTAGTAGTCTTAAAATGTATTCATCCCAAGTTTAGAAATACTCCCAAGTTTTAGAAATACTCAATATCATGTAAGAATTTATTCTCTTTTGAAGTATATTATAAAATTTTATCGAAGAAAAATCAGATTTGATTAACTTGAATATTTAATAATATATTGATATAAGAAAATTTATTTGGTCAGAAAAATTTGGTATATTTCTTTCAATTCTATACAACAGATTTAGGAAAAGCGAAATTAGTTTAGAAACAAGAAATTTTTTCTAGTTTGAAGTAATTCATATTTTTAATTTAAATAAATATTTATTTTTTTGGATCAAATTGTGCATGCAATACAATGCAACATAACTTTTATATTGTTCCATAATGGTGTTTTTTCATATAATATTTATTTTAATTATTTTGAATTAATAAATACCAGCATATTATTTCGTTATCATGTACCTCATCAAATAATAATATGAAACTGTCATCATGAAATTAGAATGATTACAGTAGGAAAATCGTTACCATTGGCAACGACTCGATCACAAGCGTGGCGATTAGCTCAGCGTAAATGTAATAGGCTTACCATTCTAGGGATCGTAGGTTCAAATCTTGTCGGCGATGTGATGCGTTTTTCAACAATTACTTATAGTTAATAAGACAGAATATGAGTATGCGAAACAGTAAAAATATAAATTAAACTGGAAAAATAAAAAGCAATAATAACAAAAAAAATTATTTTTTTCATTAAGATATAATTGTAATTTTCTTATTACAAGTAAATATGATATTTAATTCAAGTAAAGGAAGAATTCTTTTTAAGTAAATCGAATTTTTGATTTAATTTAATATTCTTGATTGAGAAAGTATTAAATTTTCTAGAACATATTTTGAATAAATCGGATCTTGTGATGAATTTATAATAGATTTGCGGATAAATGAACTTTTGAAATACTTGAAAGAAATCATTATTACTTGCGTACAGTATGTATTTTTCTGTGTGTATGCAGGGGGGGGGAGAGAGAGAGAGAGAGAGAGAAAGAGAGAGTGAGAGAGAGTGTATGTTTAAGAGAAAGTGAGAGTAGAAGATTATTATGCGTAAAATTCCTGAAAGAATTAGATATTATAATTACATACTTCATTAAATTTGCAATACTTTCGAAAGTTTTGATGTATTCTTCTAACTCCAATTCTCGCAATATTTTACGAATTTCGTCAGCCATTGTACATACATACAAGAATGTACACAATGCAAGCTTAAATAAATTATTCCTGAAGTAATAACACCACATTAATTCTTTTCGGATGCTATGTGTTACATACTTTGATACATCTGATATAAAAAACGAAGATATGAATCACAGAATAAGGCGCGTGTATGAATATAATACGTTCTGCGCGTGGTCATTGCTCAACAACTGAATAGCAGCTTAGATTGTTATTCTGTTCCGCAGCACAGCTAAGCACTAGAATTGAGTAAACGTAGTACTGATACTGAATCAAGTATTGTATTATTTGTCAAATATGTTCTAAATCAGGGCATAACGTTAAAAGTTCTTGAACTAATAATAACAATAATCAGAATAAATCCTCTGTAATCTGTCAGTGATGTGATAAGCCAGGTCATTCGGCTAATAACTGCTGGAAAAAACAGAATGAGCAATATAATGCAATTAATAAAATAAAAATTGTCTGTCAAATCTGTAACAATTTTGGGCACAATTAAAGATTGTCGATCTAAAATAGGGCAAAACGCAGCATCCTCAGACTCATTATTCTGCCGGTATTGTAAAGGGCAAAGGCATCTCTTCTAAAGTTACGAATTACGAATCACAAGCAATAACCAAAGAAAGATAAATCAACAGGGAAACTCCGTCGATCTCTCGAAGTCGGGTGTGGCATAGGGATTCGAGCGAGTCTCACACCCGTCGAAATCGAAAAAGGGCCAGTAAGCAAAAACACGTTAGAAATATGTCCCGTAACTATAACCCTCGACAAGCATAGTCGCGGGCCTATCGTTCAGGTAAACTTTTGCGAATCAACACCACACATAGCTTTTATGTTAGACACCGGTTCCGGACCAAACATAATCAAAGAAAACTTTGTATCTCAAGACAGTATTGTCAATTATAACAATATTCTAAAATTAAATGGCACAAATAAATATCGTTTATACTTGGAAAAATGATTTTACCCCTCTTTGGAGAAAGGGTTACCTTTCATATCGTGTCAAGTGATTTTCCAATCTCACAATCCGGAATATTAGGTAATGATTTCTTCAAACAGACTTCCTCGAAAATTGATTACGCGAAGGGATATTTAGATATATCAGGAGTTAATATACCTTTCTTTTCACCAGAAACCATGATCGCACCAGATCAGAATCTCTATTTTATGTGAGAATAGGAAATCCAGAAATAAAAATAAGATATGTACCGAAATTAAAAATAGCACACGGAATTTACCTATGAGATACAATAGTAGAAAATATTTCTGGAAAAGTATATTTTAACGTGTAAGCACGTTAGACGAAGAAGTTGAGGTACGAATACCAACTTTGCCCCTGAATGAATTATTTGACAACAATAGCTCAAGCATTGAAATCTGTGATAATAAAAAAAAATTGCAAATGCGCAAATTTGTTTTACCCATCCAAGGAATATCCATATTCATTTCGAGGGCTTTAGTAACGATGCCAGTTCAAATAACAATAATGACCGAATTATGAACAGAGATGTAGTCATTATGACAAGATATAAGAATAACAGAAAAATAAAAGAAAAATTTAAGGTATTTAACGAGAATAAATTAATGAGAGGAAAAAGTCAAGAAAAAATTCTATTCTAAGTATTCATTGAGAGGAAGATTTCCACATCTTCTCTGAACCCGAAATCCTAGAATCCAAAATCCTTGGAGAGGAAAGTTACCAAACTCTCTAGAAAGTTTGAATAATTCTAGGGTTCTTGGAGAGGGAAGTTACCAAACTCCCGAAGAATTAAATAATTCTGGAATTACAGAGGAATGTTTCCATACTTCCCTGTTAAATTTTACTTCTGAGAGAAGAAGATAAATAACCAAATCTCGCTATGCAATGCGACTCAATTCTATCAAAGGGAGTCAAAAGAAAAGAGTTCCACTCTCAAAAAAATTAAATTACCAAGGGTTGGAATGTCCGCAAAAAATGATAATCATCAAAATGATTCTTCTCATGTTATCGATGAACTTCTAGAAAGAACGCAATCATATAATCCTTATATTAATGTTCGTAATTCCAAAGGAAATAAACAATCTTCTAAAATCTTAGCGTCTACACAAAATCAATCTCAAGAAATGATAGACAAATTCATGCGCAAACGCAAGTCAAAACGCCAGGAAGAAACTGAACAAGAATGTCAAAAACGAAGCTACGAAAAATATTTCATGCGAATGTTTAGTAGTAATGAAAGAAATCGGAAAGGATAGACTCAAGGAAATTGCAGAATTGTTACGTTTAGAGTATTTAAATTTCCAGAAAAAAGAAGTATAAAAAAATTTATAACTGACAGCCAGGATAGATTTTACATCCTTGGAGAGAAGTAACAAATATATTACAACAACAAATACCTATAACGGATAATCGACCTATAAATACGCGACAATACAGATTCCCGCAAATTCATAAAGAAGAAAATAATAATAGACAATAGACAGAAGAACTGTTAGTAGGAGGCATCATAAAATCTTCTCAATCAATATCCCGTATAATACGCCTATGTGGATAGTTCCCAAAAGGGAAACAAACGATGGAAAATAGTATTAGATTTCCGAGCCTTAAACGAAAAAACTATCGGAGAAGCATACTCGTTACCATTATCGACATTTTGGCGGAACAATTAGGTGGAGCATAATACTTCTCAGTATATTTAGTGTTACGTCCAAATCTTTGAAAATTTGGTCAAGGAGACAATGAGGGAGAATGGAGAGGGCGTGGAAGGACGGTTAGACTCAATCTCACAGGTATACGCGCGGAGGCGAACACCTGTGAGTCGTACGCACCTTTTCAGTCCCGGAATATGGGTCAATGTCCGAAGGGACGCTATGACACCGCTGGACAGTGCGAACGTCGGTTCTACTTTTTGGATCAAGGAATTTAATCCTTTTGACACGGGACTGAACCTCATGCGATCTCAGATATTCGAGGGAAGTGAATGCGAGAGGTGATGTTAATAAAAGAGGGGAATACCTTAAGTTACATTTATTAAAATGCAAAATAATAATGAAACAAAGGATTTTATACATTATAAACTTCTCAAATTTGACGTGTGTTCGTTGGAAATGCTTGTAAATGTATTTATGCACAATGAATGTGTTTTTCCATGCGGGGAAACGCGAGGGTGGACTGGAAATGGTTGCGACTTACTATTAGCTGATCCAAGATATCGGGTATGTTCTAGGCGAGTGGCCAAGGAGATCCGTCGTCAGCGAAGAGCGTCTGAAGGGCAGTCGCCGTGGAGTATGGTAACTCTAGTTGCGATTTGATTACAAGTTCGCACTCGGATGGGATCGCGAACTGGCGTGATTAGCGCGGGTTCCAATAATTTTCGGACTGCCCGAGAGTGAATGAGTAACTGAGCGCGAACTTCACTGACGTGGACCGGGTGCTTCAAAATTTCGTTCTGACGCTCTGCGCTTCCGCGGGACCTCTATTTATACCCCGAAAAAAGGGCGTTGTGCCCTTTGTCTAGGATGCAAAAGTTAGTTGCAATGTCACGCGAGATTTACGATTTTTATAGCATCCTATCATTGTTGATCTAGAATACATCGTTAGAGTAGTTTCGAGAAGAAAAGGAGTGATTTACGGTTTTCCTTAAAGAGCCAAGATTGCTCCGAGACGGATGACGAATTCTGTTATTCTCGTGGAAAATACGGCTAGATAAACAAATGGTTACCGTGCACAAATAAGTTTGCGTGCAGGGCTATCATTGTCAGTTGCGAGTCTGATTTTAGATAACGCTCCCGTGGGAAGTTATCCTATGCGTTTTACGATTTTTTAAGTGCGACTTGGCGCCTGTTTTTCTAAAATGAAATTGTTAGTCAGTTTCAGATGACAAAGCCTAGATTTTTTCTATTGCGTGATCTCGGTGCATTTATAATGTCTTTTACAATCTTGTCTCTTTTCGGGTCTACATTAAGGTTGTTATTCCTTTCGGGTTGATTGGCATTTACGAGTTTTCGCGGAGCCTGTCCGGTTCCTCTTTTCAATTCTGTCAGACCATTATCAGAAGGCTCCGCTCGAGTCTCGCAGACGCTAATCATAGTCGCGACGTGGAGCCGAAGAAAAAAAAATCGTGGCGTCTGTAGGACGTAACACTTAGCATACTGCGACTTAGCATCCGAATTTCATCAAATGAAAATGGATTCTGCAGATAGTCATAAAATTGCATTTACAACTCTTTTCGGTTATTATGAATTTGATCGAATGCCTTACAGATTAAAAAATGCACCCGCTACCTTTTAACGATTAATGGATAATTAATTTAGTATTATCAGGATTTCAAGGCGAAGAATTATTTGTATATATGAATGATAGTGTCATCTACGTTGCCTTATTAAAAGAACACGAAAGGAAGTATAATTTGTTGATAGAACGATTAGCAAAGCTGATTTAAACGCAAAGCTGATTTAAAATTGCAGCCCGATAAATGCGAATTCTTGAAAACTGAAGTTACTTATTTAGGGCATGTAATTAGTAAAGATGGAGTTAAACCTGATCTAAAGAAATTAGAGGCTGTAAAACAATTTCCAAGGCCTAAAACGCCAAAGAATATCAAACAATTATTTGGATTAGGCAACTATTACCGAAAATTTATACCAAACTTTTCGAAATTAATCAAACCTCTCACCAATTTGTTAAACAATGACACTAAATTTGAATGGATCAAGAAGACTCCTTCCAAGCATTAAAAAAGAATTTGTGCGAAGAATTTGTCTTACAATATCCCGACTTTTTCAAATATTTTATATTAATTACTGACGCTTCCGGAATAGCAATTGGAGGCATCCTACAAGGAGAGATAAATAAAGATTGACTGATAGCATGTTTCGCGAACTCTAACCGAAAGCGAAATAAAATACGATACTTATGAGAAAGAAGCTTTAGCCATAGTGTACTGTATCAAGTATTTTAGACCTTATTTATATGGACGGGAATTTACTTTAGTTACAGATCACAAACTCTTCTCTGGTTTAAAAATGCATAGGACGCAAACATGCGAATATTACGATGGAGATTAAAATTAGCTGAATACAATTACGATGTAGTATACAAGCAGATAAGACTAATGTAAATGCCGAGGCTTTATCACGAAATCCGGTAGACCTTTCTAGAAGAAGTAAACTGCAATATAATTAATCACCATAAGTCTTTAAACCCTAATGATCCAAAAGATGCAGAAATGATTTCTAAAATGCTAGAGGAATTAGATGAGGAGGACGAAAATTTTAAATTATATTTGACAGATGACGAACCACTTGAAGACTTATTACCAGACGATCATCCACCCCAAGAGGGTACGAATTCAACATCTCTTATACAGAAGGAGACAGAAGAATCACAAGAACTACGAGCTATGGAAAAGGCTACAACACGCAATACTCTCCAAAATAATAGAATGCAGACTCGAAGTCAAACAGCAAAAAATAGGAATGCCCAGCAGGATAAGCTACCCAGAGATTTCCCACAATAAGAAAATGAAACTGAAAGAATAGAAGACAGAAATGACTCATTGGACGGAGAAAGCGATGCAGAAAGCGATAATGAAGAGAAAAATCAAGAAAAAGAAGAATTTGAGGAAGAACATCAAATTTACAAATTAAAGGGAAAAATAGGGCCTATTATTGTTAACGACCAAATAATAAAAAATAATATTTTCGATTCTCGCGAACTATTATTCTTGCGAAAGGATAAAAACATTGCATATTTCGTCGACACCAATGGAAGACCGTTCACAGACTCAAGTTCACAAAAACTATTTGAAAGAAACGAGATCCCTTGCTTGGGAGATCTCGCTTTAGGTAAAGTCAAGGTCGTAAAATACAAAAAAAACATTACCATTTAACCTTGCCTATCAGCGAAGGGCAACGTGAGGGACCGACGATGACCCTCACCCAGATTTCCGCTGTAATAAAAGATTCATGGTTTGTCACTGAAAACTTAAATTTAGAAATTGTTAGCACTGCTAAAACCGATTATGTTAATAATATACCATGGAGCAATATCAAAACCGCATTACAATTAGTTTTTGTGGATTCAACAATTAAATTAATTATATGCAATGGACTAGTTAAATACCTTCTCAAAGATCTTCAATCTACAATAACCGGAAAAATGCATTGTTTACCTACGGGAGGACATCGAGGTGTCACAAAGACATATAACAGAATAAAACATAAATATCACTGGGAAAATCTAAAGTCCGATGTTCAATGATACATACAGCAATGTTTACAATGTCAGTTAAAAAAACTAATTCGAGTAAAAACCAAACAACTTATGGCAATCACCGATACACTAGGATCATTTTTTGATAAAGTAGCCATGGATATCGTAGAATTTTTATCTAAAACCGGAAGACGCATATATTTTAACCCTGCAAGACCAGTTAACTTAAATTTTGCATAGGAATACCATTACCAGATCAAACATCAGAAACAATAGCAGAAGCTTTTGTCGACAGATTTTTTTGCGTATTGGGAACACCTAAAGCTATTGGGAGTGTGAATAAGTTCTCGCCGTTTCACCATCAGATGGCGATATAAAAAGTTTGTGTGTATAATTAAAGATGATGACGCTTCTATATTGAAGTTCTATAACCTATGTTAAGAATCAGTGCATGTCTTTTCTTTAACCTATAAAGAACATTTTCTTTTCGTCCCATAAAATATGTCAAATTTCATGCCAAATAAACCGTTTTTGCGGGGAATTTTACTATTTTATTCAGAAGAAATCTGCAGCTGAATCGCACAGAATTCTTGTAGAAACCTATGGTGAACATGCTTTGTCGGAAAGAACATGCAGAGATTGGTTTAACCGATTTAAAAATTGTGATTTTAATCTTCAAGATAGAGAACGCAGTGGTGCATCAAAAAAGTTTGAAGACAAAGAACTGGAAACATTACTTGATGAAGATCCATGTCAGACGCAATCCGACATTGCACAATTATTAGGAGTTGATCGAACAACAGTTTCAAAACGTCTGTCAGCATTAGGAATGATACACAAGGAAGGATCTTGGGTACCGTACGAACTGAAGCCGAGAGACATCGAACGGCGTATTGTCACGTGTGAACTGCTGCTTCAACGACAAAAAAGGAAAGATTTTTTACATTGTATTATCACTGGTGATGAAAAGTGGATACTACAGTAATCCCATGCGTAAAAAATCGTGGGTTAAGCCGGGCGAAGCAGTAGCATCAACGCCAAAGCGGAATATACACGGTTCCAAGCTC
>JAANIC010005208.1:6322-38819 GCA_017607545.1 Acromyrmex charruanus | reverse complement strand
GAAGGGAGCAAACCTCCCCCTATCGGCGCCGGGTCGCCGGGCGGTGAAGTCAGGTCGCCAGCCCCTACCGGTACATTGAGGTCCCGTCCTGAAAAGGACGGTTCCTCCAGGCCCACTCCCTTACGTAAAAGAGAGCGGTGCCCTTGGGGTACCGGACCCGGTTGTACGGACTCCTCCTATCTAACGGAGGAGTCCGTACGGAACGTTGTTAGACCCCCCGAGGCCCCACCGCAGCCGGGAAGCCATCCCCAGCGCACCAAAGTGCACCGACGATGGCCCCGACCACAGGAACGACCCCGGGGGGAGCTTCCGCGCCACGGCAAGGCCACGTTCCTCGCGGAAGAGTATACTACGAGCTGCTCCAACCCAACCAAACCATCACAGGAGATCTCTATCGACGACAATTGATGCGTTTGAGCCGAGCATTAAAAGAAAAACGGCCGCAATATGAGCAAAGACACGATAAGATTGTTTTGCTCCATGATAACGCTCGGCCACATGTCGCAGCACCGGTCAAAACATACCTGAAAACGCTGAAGTGGGAAGTTCTACCCCACCCGCCGTATTCACCAGACATTGCGCCTTCTGACTACCATCTATTTCGATCGATGACGCACGGCCTGTCTGAGCAGCAGTTCACATCATACGAAAATACCAAAAATTGGATCGATTCGTGGATAGCCGCAAAAGAAGTGTCGTTTTTTCGACGTGGAATTCAAATGCTGCCAGAAAGATGGGAAAAAGTTGTCTTCAGCGATGGGCAATACTTTAATTGACTTGTTTTTTCATTATGTTTTTTAATAAAAGATTTATTTTCACAAAAAAAAACGGCGAGAACTTATTCACACTCCCAATATATTAACAGATTAAGGGAGAAACTTTATCAGTGAATTAATGAAGAAGATAGCAAAAATATTTAGAATCCGCAAATTCTGTACAACTGCATTTCACCCTTAGTCAAATGGATCTCTATAACAATCACACAACGCATTAGGAAAATATTTGAAACAATACACAAATGAGCAGAAACAATGCTATGTTTAATTACAACACTAGCATCTATGAGGCCACAAAACATACTCCATTGAGTGAATTAGTGTTCGATAAAATAGCAAAAGTACCGTCAAATGAGCTCTTAAACCCAGAAGACAAATTAGCTAATTACGATGATTATCTAATAAATTTAAATAAAGTTTTTAAAAACTCTGGCTTTATAGCAGTAAACATTGATATCTTCACATACATAAATTCAAAATTTGTATACGTAGGAAGGCACGTTCGTACTAAAATTAATCAACTATACAGAAATTTATTATTGCAACAATGTCAACTTGAATATCGTATACAGAATATCGGATACAGAATGCATTAGCCATAACCGCTAGATCACCTGACATCTTCGTATATCATTTTATGAAGAAATCTGGATATATGGTACTTTTGGCAGGAGAAGTAATTCACATGAGCAGTAAGGATAGACGGTTTTAATTCGGGAACTCCGAGGGACAGGAGGGTACCCGCGGGGAGGGAAGAGGTGACGTCACAGGGGGAGAAGGAGAGAGATGACGTTACAAGAGGTGACGTCACTAGACGAGGGGGATGACGTCACAGGGAGAGGTCGAGGTAGATGACGTCACAGGAAGTGACATCACTAGGCGAGGGAGTGATGTCACAGAGGGGGAGGAGGAGGAGAATGACGTCACATTGGGTGACGTCACGGGGATGGCGGTGCAGGGACGAGCACTTGTCCCAAGTGTGAGAAATTACGTAGCCGGAAATTATGTAGCGGGAAATTACATAGCGGAGGTGTGCGGAAACTTGCGTCCGCGTCGCGGTGAAGACGTGACGCGGGGTTAATGGCTGCCGGGCGCAATCCACTACCACCGGGCGCGATTCGCTGATCCCCTCCACCACCAGGCACAGTTCTCACGCGCGCTATACTCACCATTAATACTTACCATCTCTCAAGCGTCGTCATCTTCTTCTTATGTAATCTTCTCTTCAGTGTTTATTCCATGCGATTAATCATAGAAAGAAATATTTTTTATTCTACTGAATTATATTATTATTTTAGAGAGCGCGATGGTACGGTTGCGCGTGATGATGCGCGCGTAATACGATGTTGCAAAGATAGAAAGAAATGGTAGACAGAATAAATAATTTTGAACACAGAGTTAATCCAGGTTAATCCATATTTATTTATTTTTACATATATATATATATTTATTTTATCACATTTTAATATCTCCTCCTCTGCAATATGAATTCTCACAAATTGTATGTGAAATCGCTGTAATGGAGAAGAACAAATGGATAAGCCATCTATAGAAAAAAAATTTTTCACAAACAAGTATAAATGAAATACTTACTTGCTCAACTCATGTTGAACATATGAATCCACAATGTTATGGGAATTCCTCATATGAATTTCAATATTATGAGATTTGGATATACTCATCCTTAGGTGTGATTCCTATGATAAAGGAAATTGATAACCCATTCGTCCCAGTACTAAGCGTATAACTCTTTGATATATAATTATCACGCTTCTTTTCAATGTAATCCTCATCCCTTATTATCATTATCGGGCAAGAAATATGCGAGTTAGCACATTGCAGAAACTGAGTTCCCGATTGCTAATTAAATGCGGGAGCGATTGCGATTAGCCATTTTACACAGACTGACTTTCCCAAAAAATCCTTACGGATATTTATAGGACCGGTCAATGACATCAAAAATGCAAACGTCAGATTTTATAACAAAAGAGACATTCGGTGATGACATTAATGTAATTTAACATCGCAAATTGCAGTCTCAGCAAATTTGTAAGTTTTAATGCGACTTTGTTAGCGTAATTTAAGAAATTTTTTTTTAAGAACATTTAACATGTTTTGGTGATGACATCATCAATGTAATTTGATACCTGCATAAAATGCAACATTTGCAATTTTATCAAAGTATAGCTGCTTTGTTAGCGTTATTTAAGATTTTTTTTATGAATGATGATCATTAGTGTAATTTGATACAAATGCGACGTTGAAATAGTGCAATATCAGTTAATACACAATTGCTTTGTCAGTGTAATATAAGAAATTTTTTCAAGGATATTAACATGTTTTGGCAATGACTTCATCAATGTAATTTGATAACACACCTGCAAAAATGCAACATTTGCAATTTCATCAAACTATAGATGCTTTGTTAGAAGATTTTTTTCAAGAGCATGAGATGTCTAGATGCGATGATATCATTCATAAAAATAGCTCACATAATGATATAAAAATAACAAGATTTGGTCAAATAACGCCATTAGTCAATTCGACAGCGCAAGTGGCAACATTAAGTGGAGAGTGATTTGATTGAGCAAGCTACCTTGCTTAAGTACTATAGACGAGTACAGAGCATGAGAACAGCAATGGGACGAATTTATAGAATCATTGGAGGAACCGTATCAAACACTCGCGATTATCAATCGGTAATAGACAATTACTGATCGCATGTATCACCCGGTTTGAGAGTCTGAAGGAATTTGTGCATGGAAGATTCGTGCATGTGGGTGCCGGGTACGGATCGTTAGCGCGTCATCGAAACGGCGTTCGACAGCCGTATTCTGACGGGCGCGGTAATAAACTCTAAACATATCGAGCCTCACTGATTTCTCAAAGACGCGATTAAAATTGTGCTCGAGCATGTGCATAGTGTAATACAACGATTCTATAAACTATGACTCTATAAAAATAAACACTCCTAACAGCATAAGATGTCCTTAGGATCATCCTGAATACCCAGGACATTTTAAAAACATTCTCTACTGGATGTCCTGGGTCATCCTTAGGACATTATTTTCGGGATATCCTTGGGATAGCTTCAGGATGTCCTTGTGGGACAGCCTTAGAAGGTCGTTTGAACATCCTTCGAATAAAATGTGCTATGTAGGAATTATTGTAGTGTGTTCCAGTTGCGGGTGATTAGAAATAATTTATACATACATATATTTGATTTATTTCTAAAAGTAAAGATTTTTTTAATATTCGTACCAATGCTTTAATTATGGTTAATCTTATTATCCATTAATAATTGCGTTTTAATTCCTTATATTTAATTTGTATTATATATTATTGTTTCTAATGGGAAAAATTCCATACATAGTACAATTCAATATTCTTTTTTTTCGTCTAACCATTTCGCATATCATATACTTAATACAGCATTCGTCATTTTTGAAATCTACACATAGATTGTTGAAAGTTTAAAATGCAATACCCAATTTTCGCACATATTGTTGAAAATCTATTGTTGCTGTAAATTAAACATGTGTTATAAAATAATATATATATAATATATATGTTTTTTATAGAATTTAATAAGTATATATATATATATGTATATTATAAACTTATAAACAATTTAATATTTACATTAATTAAAAGAATAAGTTTTAAATATTTCAATGGAATGTACGTGTCCTTTTCTTTGATACTTGATCATGTGCTAACAACAAAATATATATTAAACATTAGGTTTACAACTTTGCTTCTGCCGTTTTCCTATAGATAACCTTAGCGGTAAGTGGTGGTCGAAATAAATAGATCATAGACGTCATACAATAAACTTGGGCATCTGTCAACATAACCATAGAAACATTAGTCGATTTGTGTCTGCATCATAAAGTTATTCTCAATTGAAAATGTCAGTTTACGAGCCAAATTCTCGTCATTTACGGGAGGTTTTAATTTTCTGCTTCAATATGAAGAAATCTGCGGCTGAGGCTCATCGAATGCTCTCAAATACTTATGGTGAGGCCGTTATTAGTGAAAGAACGTGTGGTGAATGGTTTCAACGCTTCAAGAATGATGATTTTGACGTCGAAGATCAGCATAGCGGTGGAAGAGAGAAGGTTTTCGAAGATGCAGAATTGGAGGCATTATTTGATCGAGACTCGTGTCAAAATCAAGAAGAATTGACACGATCATTGGGAGTGACTCAACAAGCCATTTCAAAACGCCTCAAAATTATGAGAATGATTCAGAAGCAAGGAAATTGGGTGCCGTACGAGTTGAAGCCGAGAGATGTTGAACGGTGTTTGTTTGCTTGTGAACAGCTGCTTGAAAAGCAAAGACTGAAGGGATTTCTGCATCGCATTGTGATTGGGGACGAAAAATGGGTTCATTACGATAATTCCAAGCGCAGAAAATCATGGGGAGTTCCCGGCCATGCTTCCACGTCGACGGCCAAACCGAATATTCACGGTTCCAAGGCTCTGTATTTGGTGGGACCAACTCGGCGTAGTTTATTATAAGCTGTTAAAACCGACTAAAACAATCACAGGCGATCAGTATCGAACGCAATTGAAGCGTTTGAGCCGAGCATTGAAAGACAAACGGCCGCAATACAACGAGAGACACGATAAAGTGATTTTGCAGCATGATAATGCTCGACCCCATGTTGCGAAAGTGGTTAAGACATACTTGGAAACGTTGAAATGGGAAGTCCTATCTCACCCGCCGTATTCTCCAGACGTTGCTCTCTCTGACTATCACTTGTTTCGATCAATGGCACACGGTCTGACTGCACTTCCGGTCTTATGAAGAAGTAAAAAATTGGATCGATTCGTGGATCGCCTCAAAAGATGACCAGTTTTTTCGACGCGGGATTCGTATGCTGCCCGAAAGATGGGAGAAAGTAGTGGCCATCGATGGACAATACTTTGAATCATAAATGTACACCAGTTTTTTACAATAAAGCCTCGAATTTCGGAAAAAACGGCGGAAGCAGAGTTGTACACCTAATACATTTATTTATACATACATTAAGTTAGTTTTATCATCTAAAAATTAAGTAGTAGGGTAGTGTAAGAAATTTAGAGGAAATAGGCACAACAGAGAAGTTATCAGCATTAAGTGTGTGGCTCAGTGGCAGGACGGAAGTCTACCAACTCGGAGAAGAGACTAGACCTCAGTTCGAAACTCGGAGAGCCCTGATATTTTTCTCGTGTTATCACTTATTTCTTAGTTTACAATTGACCACTTCTTCACAACGCTTGGAAAATACTTTCTAGATATCAATTTCTGTGAGTGGATGTGGTCATTTTATTTTACTTTTAATCCTGAAATAGTCCTGTAATCGTCCTAAAAGTCCTAAAATAGTCCTAAATATATCCTAAATTAATCCCTGATAATACTACAATGAACGTCCAGTGGATGTATGTAGGACTTAATGAGGCGCTCATTTCATAGTCCACAGGATATCCTGAGGATGTCCTTGGATTACAATAGGGCATCCTGTGGACGTCCCATTTAGCCGGCAGGACGTCCACAGGATATCTATAGAACGTGCCTGTGTTATTAGAGATTGTTTTTAATGGCGAGTTCATGGTGGGTAATAAACGCGCAAGTATCGCCATCCGGAATTGCGAACTATATCGATACATCGATTTGCGCAAGTGGTATGTATCATGCGTCGTCGAGTCTACTCTAGCATTGCTGGAAGAGTTTCAGGAACGCGATAGCGGATGGGCATTGTCGCGTATACTAAATAACGAACGCGAACAAACACAATCCTTTGCGCGGGATGTCATAACAAACTACCGCGAGAAATTATGTTAAAGAAATCAACGTGCAAACCGCGGACAATGCGTTTTGCATGGTCTATTGTTACCGCTCTACACATCGTATTCCAAAAGCTCCCAGTTACATTAGAGACAGTCTCCATTTAATTGAGCATTTAAATGGTTCTGTTTTTGATCCTAATGATGTTTTGGCTTCGTTGGATGTAATATCCCTTTTTACTAATATTCCTGTTGAGCTAGCATTAAATAGCATCGATAGGAGATGGGTTTATATCTCGGCGAAGACAAACATATCGAAAAATGGGTTTATTATTGCTGTTAGATTCATTTTAGATTCTACCTTTTTTACCTTTAACAATAGAACTTACAGACAGGTGTTTGGCACTCCGATGGGTTCACCGTTATCTCCGATAATCGCTGACATTGTAATGCAAGATCTAAAAGAAACAGCACTTAAAAAATTGTCAGCACAACCTTTGTTCTATTTTAGATATGTAGACGATATTCTACTCACGCTTCCATCTGATACTGTCGATGACATTTTGAATATTTTTAACTCTTTACATACGAGATTGCAGTTTACCTTGGAGGTTGGTACAAGTGGCAGATTGAGTTTTCTTGATACAATGCTTGTTATAGATAATCAGAGAATTATATTTGACATTTATCATAAAAAGACATTTTCCGGAAGGTTTCTTAATTTCCATTCAAATCATCCTCTGTGCGACAAAAAAGGTACTATCATCAGTTTCATTGACAAAATAATCCTATTATCACATCCACGGTTCCAACAAGAAAATTTGATAGATGCTATTCATACTTTCTTAAATAACTGTTATCCTCTTTCCTTTATTTTCACTACAATTGAACTCAGATTAAAGTTTCACAAATATAACAAAGATACTACACATTATTCACGTAATAAAGACAAATATTTTACGATTCCTTATGTTAAATCTATTTCTGAAAGTTTCCTTCCCATCTCTAGTATGTTTCATTGTAAATTAGCCTTTTCTATTCTCAACACATTAAAAAGCTTCATAAAGAGAGGAAAAGATAAGCTTGATTTCCTATCTAATCAGAATGTTGTCTACAAGATCTCATGTGATGATTGTGAGGCGAGTTATGTTGGTCAGACAAAAAGAAAATTGAGCACGAGACTACACGAACATATCTCTGACATTAAAAAGAATACAGGTTCTCCTACTGTCATAACTGATCATCGAATCAATTTTGATCATAATTTCAAATGGAATGATGTGAGAATTTTGGACTGCGAATCTTCTTACAATAAGAGATTGGTGTCTGAAATGATTCATATTAAAAGACAGAAACAGGGCCTTAATAGGCAAAATGATACCGAATCTTTACCTGATACTTACTCACAGATCATCCAATCTCTTTCTCCTTCTTAACTGCTTTCCCTTTCCTATCCATCTCTTCTCTCCCTACTTTCTCTCCCTTCTACTTTATTTTTTCCTTCTTATGTTCCCCTTTCTTTTTAGTTTTCCATTTCAACCTTCCTTTATATGTCGTATTTTATCTCTTAGCTTCCTAGAGAGATGATCAATTTCGATTCCCATCGCATTGCCTAATCGATAACACATCATTTTGACACACATAAGATATTTATTATAAATTTATTTGTTCTAAACTCATTATACATATACAATGAATGTTGGCATTTTACTCTTTTCCTATCGTCATTATTATTTCTTATGTGCTTGTCTTATAATATCAAAGACAATTTTTGCCTCTTTCTTTTAATTTTAACTTATTACTTGCAACTTGTTTTGTATCTTTCTTTTTATTGTTTGCAACTCGATTTGTACTTTTCTTATTATTTTTATTTACTTCCGTCATTAATTTATTATTATAATTTATATTGCTAACAGAAACATGTTCGTCCTTATACACACACATGCGGTTCGGAGGAGCACATTTGTGTCAACTATAATCGTTTGTTTGATTTCCTCTCAATTTGGAGCGAGTTTTATAGTTAATATTGCGTCCGAATGCGAATTTTATTTAATTTCTTATGTTTTATCTACGTTACATTTCTATTATTAATTTATTTGTCACATTGAAAATGATCTAACAAGGATCGAATTTGTTTTGTTCATCTTCTGATTGTTAAATTATAATTTACGTTTTTAATTTCATGACATGTTTTATTTTATTTTTTAACTATTTATACAGTTTTTTAATTTATGTTGATTGTTTTTAGGCTCGTAACCCTTTTTCCTTTTTACTTATTTTAATTTATTGAACCTTATTATTTTTATAATGCAATTTAAATTATAGGGATTTGCGTTGCATATCCATAGTTGTCCATAACTATCAGGCTATGACGCGCATTTAATCATCAAGGAAACTGCCATCGCATACGAAGGACGTGTTGATCTTTTACCGATAACTAAAGAAAAATATATTTCGTTTACTAAACATGTCGATAGTATCTAAATTGATAAAAAAATTGTGTAAAATTACGGTTTATAGATTCATACAGATTTCTCACTTCTTGTTTGGACAAATTGGCGTCTTTTCTTAGTAAACGATAACAAAGCGGCGCAGCATCAGCTGGAAGAATTGCAACGTCATCGCGTCATAGAAGGCCGCGGCGTTTATTTCGCTCCCTACAAGCGCGGACAAGATATCGCGTGTAGAAAAAAAAACGTCGATGAAACGTTAAAAATGCCGAGGGGAGTAACTACCGATGTGCAACTGCAACAACTTGCAAACCCTACGCGCATTCCACTTTTTAGAGGCACCTTTATTACATACTACGAGGTCTGGCTATTAAATAACGAGACTGCGCGCGCAGAAGGCGTCCTAGAGAGGTAGGGTGGGAAATGAATGTAGCGTTGGATAGCTGGAAGTGTCTACTATTCCAGTACAAAACCTCTTTTTTGTCGCTGTAGTAGTATTTTTTCTGTAGAGGTTAGAAACGAACGTGTTTTTTTCTCGTGCCGATAACAATGTGTGACGAAAAACACGAGCAACGGATCAATGTGAAATTTCTCGTTAAATTAAAAAAAACTCCGACTGAGTGCTATAAGTTGTTGAAAGAAGCCTATGGTGAGAATTCTCTATCTCGTGCGCGTGTTTTCGAATGGTATAAACGGTTTTCTGAAGGCCGAGAGAGCATTCTGAAGCACCGAAGATGACTAACGTCCAGGTCGACCTGTCTCTGTTTCAACTCCGCAAACAGTGACCAAAATCAATGAAAATGGGTTCCAGAGGGTCAAACTGTAAACCAAACTTACTATTTGACAGTTTTGGCAACACTGCGAGAGCGAGTTAGTAAGAAACGGTCGGAGTTGTGGGAAAACAAGTCGTGGATCTTGCACCAGGACAACGCACCTGCCCATAACGCGCTATCTGTGAAGCGTTATTTAGCCGCTAGAGGCACTCCAGTGCTCGAACACGCGCCGTACTCGCCTGATTTAGCACCCTGTGATTTTTTTCTGTTTCCGAAGATCTAGTCTGCCTTAAAAGGAACCCGGTTCGAGTCGATGGAAGAGGTGAAGCGAAAATTGGCGGAGCTCCTAAATGCTCTTACAAAAGAAGACTTCCAGCATTGCTTTGACCAATGGAAAAAACGAATGGAACGGTGTGTGGCGAGGGGAGGGGAGTACATTGAAGGGGAGCATTCGATTGTAGAATAATTTTTAAAATAAAACTCTTTTTCATAATCAGTCTCGTTATTTAATAGCCAGACCTCGATAGACTATATGTACTATATTCGATCGAAGGAGTACGTCAAAACGAAAGCAGTATAGTAAATCTGAACAATGCCGAGGGATCCGATACGCATTGGGTAGCGTATGCGAAAAGAGGAAATCGCGTACTTTGACAGTTTCGGCAATCTTCGACCGCCGGACTTGAAAGGTATCTGGCAAACAGTGTAATCGCCTCAGTGTATATGCCTCAACGTTACAGTCAGAACAATTGCGGGCTTTGTTTATAGTTTCTACAAACAATTTAAGGACTGACATTGCGCTGTTTAACTCAATGCTCGTTTGAAACATGTCGCTGACGTTTATGCTAACCGGCAAGAGTAGCGTCTTCGCCGAGCTACTTTCTAGCGGTAAATTTGGGTGATAGCGATTACGAGTTCGGTCTGACGGACTTTGAAACGTATTATACTTTAGCCAATGTAAATTCAACAAACAACAAGTTTTACTATGGCAACGAGGAAATTGTCATTCCCGAAGGAATGGCGTAATTTAGAGCGGTATCTGAAGCGTGAAATTTTACGTTCTCACGATACGAAGGGTAAGGAGGAAGAAGAGTTCACACTGGTTGTTCCCGTCAACAACAATACGATGAGAAGTGAGATTAAATGCGTCTATCGGACAAATTTTGCAAAACATTGGCTCGCTGCTGGGATTTTCGTTGAATCGCGTGCTGAAGCCACGACAGTGGCACGAATCGGATGTGCCGATAAATATCATTAACTTAAATATCATCGAGTGCAACATGACGCGGGTGCGTACAGTAACAACAAATGCGTGCACACGATACACGAATTTCCGCTGAGCGTGCCGTCGGGATATAAGATATCGGAAAGGCCGACGCAGATCATTTACCTTCCGATCATTGTACGGAGCATTACGGATCTGATGATTCGCGTGGTGGACCAAGACGGTCGATTGCTTGATTTTCGCGGAGAAGAAATTACACAGTTAGATTGCATATACGGCGGTGCTAACGTGAGATGTTGAATGTTGAACGAACAGCCGAAACAGATGAGAGATATACCTTTTACTGGGAAGACTACACCTGGAAAGAAACTCACTGCATCCAACGTTGCATTCTTAAAGTCATTAGGTTGGTACGAAATGGCTAATATCCTGAAAATTACCGGTGAACCAATCTTTAACGACCGCATTGTCAAGATTAAAACTCACACGTACAATTCGTACGCCAACATTACGTTTGGGCGTAGCGAGTACAATCCATACGCCAACATTACGTTTGGGCGTAGCGATGAGATATGGATACCCATACAGCAACAGGATATGTACACAGTATGACAGTTTTCTTTACATCGAAGGAAGATTGACGGTAAAGAAGAAAAACGATCAGATGTCGACGATGCTTGGAAATAATTGAGTGGCGTTCGTGTTTGATGAAATTTGATATGAACTCAACGGTGTGGAGATAGACTGCAATAGAAACGTTGGAATTACCAATACCATCAAGAACTATGTGTCACGTATGACAAAACTTTGATTGCCTTGAACGCAGGAACTTTAGATTCGACACGGAGGAAGGATATTTTAATTTTAGCGTGCCGCTCAACATGCTTTTGCGAAGATTACAAACGCGTATTCGTCAATGCTCACCACGAATTGATTTTGATACGAGCGCGCAACGATTACAATTGCTTGATTCTGGGAAATCCTGAGACGAAGCCTAAGATTGAATTATTCAAAGTGCAGTGGCGAATGCCTCACGTTGCGTTAAACGAGATCAATAAATTATCAATGCTGCGAGCATTGGAAAGCGATCGTTATCTGGGCATGAGTTTTCGCTCGTGGGATCTATACGAATATCCTCTGTTACAGAATACGACCAAGCATTCATGAGCTGTCAAAACGGCGTCTCAACTTGATAATCTGCGATATGTTATCTTTGCTCTGCAGATCGGTCGAAAAAATGTCATGTCATGAGATGTTAGTATGTTCGACGATTGTAATTTGAGTAACGTGAAAATATATCTAAATTTAGAATTTTATCCGTATGATGATTTAAATCTGGATTTTGGCAAAAAGAAATACGCCGTCCTGTTTGATATATACGCGCGTTTTTGTAAAGCATATTATGGAATCAACTGCTTCGAAACGCTGCTCAACGTGTTCTCGTTTATCGAGAATGGGCCTTTTGCGATCATTGATTGCTCGGGACAAAACGAATACGTCAAGAGGACCACTGTGGACGTACCCATAGAATTTGACTGCAAGGAGAATGTGCCCTCCAATACTACCGTCTATTGTCTCATCATACACGATCGTGTAATCGAGTACTGTCCGTTGTCCAATGTAGTGTGCAATATTATGTAAATTGTATGATCAGCAAGTATTTATTACTTTATAAGGGAAAGAAAAACAGGGGTGAAGCACAATCTTGAAGAATTGTTCGTCATAATCATATCAACGTTTGTGAATCTGCAAGGATTCATCGTTAATAAAAATTTATCATCAAAGAAGTAGCGGTACTGAAACAGGGGACCGTTTTCACACATTACATTTTTACGAGTCCGTGCCATGGAAATTTTTGGCAAGATCTGACAGGTTTTGCGCTTCTTGGTTGAATGTTTATCATTATGGATTGCGATGGGAGGACGAGATGGTCCCGTACACCGAGGCAAAACGCCTGATAATGGCTGCGGTATTCGAAGATGATGTTATCGTGTACGTCAAAGGACGTGAGAAACGAACATGACTGTGGAATTTGCTTCTGGACGATGAGCGAGAATACATGTACATCGAGACCTTGGATGCAGTTTACGAAGACATGGAATCTTTAACTAATCTGGATGATTGTAATACTATATGATGTATTAAGAAAACGTGCAAAAAATTGTGCTTTGCAAAATGTATTTAAAATATTTAACTGATGGTTGCGACGCCAGGAAGAATTGTAAGATTTTTAAATAAAATGTATGTTATCTCTCATTAATATGTTTTTATTTCCACTACACTGACCAGTAAACATGTAAATAGATATATATATATATATATATATATATAGAGAGAGAGAGAGAGAGAGAGAGAGAGAGAGAGCAGATGGAGTTGAAAACGGTCTGATATCTGTTAAATATCAGTCCAATAGCTATTCAATAAATATATGTTTAATTGCGCTTCAATGCGAAGTGTTGCAAACGACAAAAGTGCTGAAGTGGAATCTTTCGAGCGCGATGTCTTCTTGTATACTTTTGGCTGAAGCATATGTTTTTATTCGAGGCATTGTACTTTTTGCCACTGATATATTGATTATGACAATTTAATAACTGATGATCTAATTGTAACTGATAAATGTTGAAGTTTATTCGTGGAATCATTCGAACGCGTGATATATTTTTCGGTTGAGATATAAACTTTTGACCAGGACGTTATACTTTTGTCTACTAATATAACGCATTGATCTAATTATAATTAATAAAAATGCTGAAGTTTATTCATGAGATCATTCGATCGCATGATATATATTTCGGCTGAGGTGTAAATTTTGATCAAGGTATTGTTCTTTTTTTCTGGTATCATGTTCCAATAACATTTTTACTAAAAAAATAAAATCTTGCACAATCCCGCGGTCAATCAGTCTATACAAGATTTTTATAATGGCTAACATTCATAACTTGAGTGTGCAAATGTGATGGATGCTCGCATGCGCTTATTAGCGCAAAAGACCGAGTTCTTAGCTGAGAGCTGAGGATCTTACAAAGGACTTCTACAATCGAGATACCTGGCGGCCTTACTGTAAATTTGTATATCAACGCTGACAATTCGTTGTTGGGACAAATGTAAGTATTTTATTCTTAATACATTAATTAATTAATTAACCTCTTGCCCCATGTTTTAAGTTCCGATGGCGCGTGTCATAATCAATGTTTACGTTTGGCTTGAACGACGTACCACGGCTCTCACCCGTGATACTCATGTTTCATATTGTGTTCTATTAATTTAAACTATGTATTATTTCATATTTTTATTCTTTTCTTCCAGACACTGTGGACGTCATCGCGCAGTTGAATGGAATATTTGATGGGTTACTAGAGAACACCTGACAAATGGAAGAGGAGGTGGCGAGCCGTATTCACCGACAGTTGGGGCAAAAGGAGGGCAAACTGCGATGATGACGACATTGCTGGAGCGGAGGAGAAGGAAAATTTATGCGGATTCAGAAGATGACGACATCGCGTTTGTATTGGAGTGAAGAGACTAAAAATAGGCAATATAATATAAATATAAATATATATATAAATAAAATGAAATAAAAATACATACACAGGTTAATTCATTGTTCATTTATTTGCTTTTTTGCTTCATTTCTTCCTTCTTTGCTATCTTTGTATCACGATACCGTAGCATTCAATAAATCGCACTCTTATTATTCCGCAGTGCGAATAATTATTAAAGAAACTCAATAAAATAAAATTAATAAATACATAAAATATTTCGTGTGTGAGAAGAGGATAGCGACGCGTAAACGAAACAAATGGTAATTATTAATGGTAAGTATAGCGCGTGATAAGGAGATCGCGTTCGAAGGCGGCAGCGGACCACGTCCGGAGGGGCGGTAGGAACCGGCGGCGGACCGCGCCTGGTGGTGGACGGGACCGGTGGCGGTAGACTGCGCCCAGAGGCGCACCATGCCCGGAGGCGGCGGCGGAGATCGGCGGACTGCGTCCAGTGGTGGTGGATCGCGCCCGGCGGCCATTGACTCCGCGCTATGTCTTCACCGCGACGCGAACGCAAGTTTCCGCATACCTCCGCTACGTAATTTTCCGCTACGTAATTTCCCGCATTCAGGACATCCTCGTCCCCTCCCGCACCGCCATCTCCGCGACGTCAACCACTGTGATGTCATTTTCCTCCCCTTCCCCCTGTGACGTCACCCCCTCGCCTAGTAATGTCATCTCCTGTGACGTTATCCCTCTCTTCCTCCCTCTGAGACGTCACCCCCTCGCCTAGTGACGTCACTTTCTCCCCTCCCTGCGGATTCTCCCGCGCCGCGGGTATCCTCCTGCCTCTCACTCTCCCCCCTCTCGGAGCTTCCGAATTAGAACCCGCCTATCCTTACTACTCACATAAAATGTGTACTGGTCGAAGTAAAATTAGCTCGAACCACAAAATGTTATGAGTAGCTTCCAGTAATACAAGGAAACGAAACATATTTTCTGACGCCGCAAATGCATATATTAACACGCTACGGAACTCAGATTATCTGTAATTCTTTTGCACCTACCATATACCTTTTAGGAGACTCATGATATAAAATTATGCCTAAACCGATAGAGACATTACCACCATTATGAAGTCTTCAACTAAACCTGGAAATACACCATCCCAGGAGCACTAGCAATCAGTGAAATATATTCACAAACCGATTTGGAAAAACTCAAAAATCACATAATGTTCTCCGCGGAGTGACCTACAATCCTCAATACAGGGCAAGAGGGCGTTAAACTGTAATAAATGGAGGATCACTTTCTAATTTCATAGACGAAGCATCGATAGAAAGAATCGATATCTCCGCTTGTCAAAAATTCTGGAATAAATTTTTAATCTTTGGCACTGGATTATGTGGGATATACTTAATTGCTAATGTTATTAAATTGCTATTAGACACATGGATACGCTCTACACACTGTGTACAGTTGATCGGTATTTACTGACAGCTGTATAGGATTCACTTACTCAACTTATATTACATTCAGGAAGGAATAAAACTAAAGATGTAAACCCTAGCGCTCCAGATTTCGAATTACAGGAGCATAACGAAACTGAGACTAAATTAGAATCTATTTATCCTCTTCTTCCCTCGACAGAAAAATCCACCTATACTCTTGAGTAATTAAAAAATTGAGCAATTAAAAGGAAAATCCGGCACGTCATAATTTTTTTCCTCTCTCGATATATATATATATATATATATAAATAAGTAAATAATATATATACGAGGGCAAATCAATAAGTACCCGTGTTTCAAGACAGGCGACGTTGCTGATGCAAGTTGGCATTACCATCATGTACTACCATTTTTCAAACGATGCCATACAAAATTTCAGAGTGATTCATGCAATAGTCTTGATTTGACAGCAATTAGTAGTGAGCGTGTTTGATGTTTTCCGATACAATGGAAAAAGAGCAATATCGATTTGTGATTCGTTTCTTATTTTTGGATGGAAAAACGTGCGAAGAAATAAAAACGAAATTGGATGCCGTCTATGGGAACTCTTCACCATCTATGACAACCGTCAAATATTGGTTCAACGAATTCAAACGTGGTTGTTCGTCTGTTTTTGATGAGGAGCGCCCAAACCGCCCGGCAGACGTGGTTACTGAAGAAATCGTTGAAAAAATCCACGACATGATTCTCGCTGATCGCCGAACGAAAGTGCATGAAGTAGCAGAAGCCGTAGGCATGTCATACGGAGTGGCATTCAATATTTTGCATGATAACTTGGAAATTAAAAAGCTGTTGGCCAGATGGGTGGCGCCATTGCTCATGGTGGACAACAAGCGGTTATCAATTTCAAAGCATGGTCGAATTGCGCTTCGAATTACTGCCGCATCCACCGTACTCTCCGGATTTAGTCCGCTGTGACTTCTTCTTGTTTCCAAACTTGAAAAAATGGCTCGGTGGAAAGAAATTCACGTCGAATGAGGAGGTCATCGCCGAAACAGAGGCCTATTTTACAGAGTTCGACAAATTGTATTTTTCTGAGGGGTTGAAAAAATGGCAGAAGCGTTGGGAAAAGTGTATTCTCCTAAAAGGGGATTAAGTTGAAAAATAAAAAAAATTTTTGTGAAAAGCTTGCGTCTTCATTACTAACATGGATACTTATTGATTTGCCCTGGTATGAATAAGTAAATAATATATATATTGTATTATAAAGGGTGGGCCATCTATTGGTACGTTTTTAAAAATGCGATCAAATGAGCATACATTGATATTTTTTATTAATTTTTTTTTGTTGTGAAGCTAAAAGTATCCGCGTCAAGAATGAAAAACGATTTCGTTCATGTGGCTCCCTCTACTGGCCTTACAGTATGCCATTCGGTCACCCCAATTATTAATGACATTTTGGACTACCTCAATATTCTCGGGTGTGCGCACTGTCCGAGCTCTGGGACCACTTCTGTCAACCACTAACATCCCTTTCTCACGAACTTTCCTCACCAATTTGCGTATAGCTCCTTCGGTGGGTGCTCTATCACGACCCATATTTCTTTTCAAAATTCGTACAGTTTCGGCGACACAGCACTGACTTTGAAAATAAGTTTTTAAAATTTCAAAACGCTCTTCAAGAGAAAACATGTTGTTTCGTGCCGCGGACGGTATGACTAATAAACTGTCAAAATTTCGGGTCTGTAGCTCGTTTGGTGTTGCCATACGACGAAATTCAAAAACGTACCAATAGATGGCCCACCCTATATATATATAATAATATATTATATATATATAATATATATATATATACATACACAGAGCGACAAATATGTTCCCGGACAGGGCCTGAAAATCATAATTGAAACAACAAATATGCATATTTTTTAGTTTTATTATTCAAAATATTCTCCTCTGGCTTCAATACACTTGTTACAGAGATTCGATAGTGATTCAAATGCATGTTCTAGCTCAGTTTGCGGAATTGCCTCTAGTGCCTGTGTAGAAGCTGATTGGATGGTCGGAATGTCATCAAAAATCCTTTCAATTTCAATTTAAATTTTGGGAATAATGTGAGAGAAGTCGCAGGGGGCCAAATCAGGTGAATACGGTGGATGGTTTAACACAGAGACACGATTTCGAGCCAAACATTGACGGACAATCAATGAAGTGTGACTCGGTGCATTATCATGCAACAAAGACCAATCTTCTGGATCACGATATTCGGGGCGAATACGATGAATTCTGCCCATCAATCGCTTTAAAACTTCGAGATAATATGCACCAGTAATTGTTTGGTCAGTTGGAACAAACTCTTTGTGGATAATACCTTTGCTATCAAAGAATGTGATGAGCATTGTCTTGATTTTTGATGGAACTTTTCGTACTTTTTTTGCTTGTAGTGAATTTTTTGACTTCCATTCCGCACTTCCATTCACGCTTAGTTTCTGGATCATATTGAAAGCACCATGTTTCATCACCCGTAACAATTGATTTTAGGAAGTTTGGATTATTTTCTGCGGCTGCAACGATGTCTCTGGAATAATTCATTCTCGCTGATTTTTGATCGCTTCTTAATGTGTGTAGAACAAACTTCACACAAACCTTCGTTTTATCCAAATCTTCATGTAATATGGTTCGAATCGTTTCTCTACTGATATTTAAAGCCTCCTCCATCATTTTTAGTGATGCATTGCGATCGTTTGCAACAAAATCACGTACTTTCTCGATCATTTCGGGTGTTCGAACCAAAATTGGCCGTCCTGATTTTTTGTCATCTTCAAGGGTCTCTCTGCCTTCCAAAAAACGCTTATGCCACTCAAAAACAGCTGTACGACCTAGACATTGACTGCCGTAAACTTGTTGCATCGATCGGAATGTTTCTGATGCACTTTTACCAAGTTTTGCGTTAAATTTAATCACTGTTCTTTGTTCCATATTAAAATTTCTACCTCGACCAAAATCTTGTTTAACATGAACTGTCATATCTTCGTTATATGTCAACCAAAATGAATGAAACTTTGACAGATGATAGCAAAATGTTCAACCTTTAAAATGCATGTTTGAACGCACAGATGTCGCCACTGGTTGCTGAGATGTGGTTCGTGTCCGGGAACATATTTGTCTCACTGTGTATATAATAACATATATATATACACATATATTAGTTACTGTATACATATATATATATATATAAGTAAATAAATAAATAAATAAGAATTATATATACATACATATATATAGATAAACAAGATAGCATGCGGTGCCATGCAAGCATTTTAAAATACCATAATAACTTTCTTATAGATATGGAAATTGTACTAATCAAACTGTTGGCGCGAAGTTCAATGGCAGTGAGAGTCGTAAAAGGACTCATCTACGATGTTCTGGAACCAATTGAAGACCGGCAGCGAAGACTTCCAGGACTTGCTTGAGGAAGTCTGACCCGGAAGATGACACGAAAGGGACACATGCTGCGCCATCGTCCCGACCGTCGTTGTCGGAGAAATCGTGGCCATTTGTGAAAACCGAGGATGGCAACACGGAATTATAACAGGCGTTATCTCAACGGAGACGGAACGGTCGCGATCTTTCTACGAGACTGGGGCCATAACGTGGAACGCCGACTATTTGAGGTGCACATTCTGGAAGACAGATATTGCCAGCTAAATGACAAGGGATTGACTCACATCGCTTCCTTCTCCGGCTCATTTTGGTCAAGGAAGACAAGGGGCCTGACCAGGTTTTTCATAAATCAACAAGAGAGATGTTCATTTTAGGATCATAAAAAACGAAGCCGTGCTAATTAAGCTAGAAATACGGAGCGAAGGTGATGTTCAAAATCGAGTATCAAAATCGATTTAAAGGAAACATTGATTACATTAGGCTATGCCCAACATAAGTTGAGAACGGGCACGTACCCTTCTATATATATGTATAATAATATATATATAATAATAAGAATAATAATAAAAATAAAATGGTGAAATATATATATAATGAAGTTTTTATATATATATATATATATATATATATACAATATATATATATATATATTATAATAAAGGAAATGTTTGGAGTAAAATTTTTTGAGAATCACTATGCTGGGCAAAACTAACAAAAGATTAATAAAATAATTGATTCTGGTAGAATAAGATTAATTAAGAATAATATTTTTCCTTTATTCTTAGGCAAATTGTTCTGCTTTTCTCTTCTGTCTTAAAGCTTTCCTTTGTCTTATGTATGCAAAGCTACTTGATTGTCAATCACAGTGTATAACTTGCCAGTGCACTATCACCATCTCCAGATCACTAAATCGTATAAAGATCTTCGTACTCCAATTAAATGGAAAGATTGAGTTGACAGTTTCAATATTTGACCGAAACCCCGATACATTATGTCACTAAGGAGACATCGGGTCTGCTAAAGCATCTCGATAAAAATCTACAACCATTGCCATGCAGAAATCTCAAAGGATGCTACATGGTCCTTGCCTCGTTCATAGAGAGTCTGCGGACGACTGCAAAAACTGTTTAACCTGCGGTAAACGACAATAAATGTCAAGTCCGCAGAGGAATGAGTGTCGAAATCGCATCAAAAGATTTCGGCACACCGACAAAACACTTTAGACCGGAGATGAGTATCTCTGACCATTGCACTGTCGATGCAATAAACTTTTTTTTTGGTTGGTGACTTTCGGGTAATCATTCTTTTAAATATTTTTGATCACCAACATTCATTTGCAAATATTAAAGGAAGAGGAAAAAGAAAAAACAAAAATGAAAATAAAAAACAAAAAATTAAACAAAAAACAAAAAATTATATATATATATTTTTTAAATGTTTAATTTTTTGTTTTTTATTTTTATTTTTAATAATTAACGAGATATTAACGTTTGAAGATAGCCGAATACGCACATCCGCTCGACTTACTATTGACGAAGGTACGGCCCACCGAGCGAACGGCGCGCGAGCCGTGAGGAGCGATAATGGCCTAGCAGGCGCGCCGCGCCGTTTGAGCTTAGATGCTCGCGACGGTAAGCCCCGCTCCTCGCGGCCCGCGCGCTCGGTGAGCCGTACTTTCGGCAATAATAGGTCGGGAGGACGTGCATATTCGGCTATCTTTAAACGTTAATATCTCGTTAATTATTGCGAGCATTACAAAATGGTACAGGACTTTTCTACTCAGTTTAGTCCACTCTACCTGCTCGGGACGAGTGGGGCCGTATATTCATGCCACCCTGTATATATATATATATATATATATATACGTACAATATATATATATATATACAATATATATATACAATATATATATATATAATATATATATAGTTATACAAATTTTTTTTATTTTCCAGCAAAATTATCAAATTTTAGCGTTAATTAGATTACATGCGCAAGAGTATTTTTTAATAAACATCTAAGTTGCATTATTGCAAATAGGCATAACAAGGATCACGAAAGAATTCTGAAAAGAATCCTATCCTTCCTTACTGCTTCTTAAGGACACAAACTGTAATATGTTACAAACTTACAGACGCATGTCAAAATGTTAATCCCTTTTATATGTAATACGCGTACAGTATACCAGGATCATTTACTTGTAAAATGGAAAGAAAGAACGAAAGGCGATTTTAGAAATCGATTCCAATTCTTTCCTGATTCTCTAATAAACCAAAGGACGCAACATGTAAGAAATAATATTTAAATATTGGTCCTACGTTATCATGTAGTCAAACCCATCAAGGTGTCGAAAGAAAAGAATCGATACTTTTTTTTCTCTTCTCTTTTTACAAATGTTGCGTCCTCACAGCCCAACATTTGTCTAAGGCTAAGGATGTTACGTCCTATAGACGCCACGATTTTTTTCTTTCAAAAGAGTCGGTTCCACGTCGCGGTTGGCATCTATGAGACTCGAATGGAATCTTCTGATAACGGTCTGACCTGAACGGCCTGATAACTGAACTGAAAAGAGAGACCGGACAAACTCGTAAACGCCAATTCGGAAGGAATAACAACCTTAATGCAGGCCCGAAAGACAAGATTGCGAAAGAAATTATAAATGCACCTAAGTCACGCAATAGTAAAAATCCAAGCTTTATCGTTCCAGGCTGACCAACAATTTCATCTTAAGAAAACCGGCGTCACGTCGCGCTTAAAAAATCATAAAACGCATGGGATAATTTCTCACGGTAGCGTTATCTAAGATCGTACTCGCGACTGACAATGGTTGCCCTGTGCACAAAACTAGTTGCGCACGGTAACTATCTGTTTACCTAGCATATTTTTCGCGAGAATAGCAGAATTCGTCATCCGTCTGGAGCAATTTTGCCTCTTTTAAAGACAAACGTAAATCATTTTTTTTCTTCTCGAAACTCCTCTAACGATGCACTTTAGATTAACAACAATAGGACGCTATAAAAATCTCGCGTGACAGCGCATCTTAGTGCTCATTTACGCCATGTACTCTCTGAGATCATTCAGTCTTTGTTCACTAGACTATCTTCGTGGTGCTCTTGCGCGGACGGCGGTCCTCCTCATCAAGCAAATATCCACCCGAAGTTTTGTGGACTAAGTAATCCCATGCAGCTAAATAGTAAGTCGACCTGTCATTCCATCCATTTATCCACATATCTCCTCGTATGAATATATATATATATATATACATATATATATATATTGTATATATATATAAATATATATGTACATTTATATATATGCATGTATACACACTCATACCTATTTAACGGACACATACATATATTTAACTCTTCGGTTCGGTTATAGCGCGCGTTCGTACTACAAGAAAACAAGGGGACGAACCCCGTATGTCAGAAGGAATAGGCGGAGCCGTCCACCTAGCCACAATCGACCGACGACGGTTTCTTAGAGATATCATACTCGCCAATCACAGAAGAAACACAACCGATAAACCTGATTTTTCCTCTGTCATTGATCCTACCATCCAGGAGATCCCCTCCTGAGAGGTATTCCCCTCCCCCTCTCAAAGAGCGATTCCTTTCCTCTCCTCCTTTAGATCGGCTTCCATTTCCTCCATACCAGTCAGATCCCGTACTGATCGACTGGGATCTTTTTAGATTGTATTCCTCCCCCTCCAACGAATGGGCTAGACTAACGTTTATATTCCAGGAAACCCCTTATACCGTTCTATAGCACCTAGTCCCAATGTGCTCCTATACCATCTTCTTCGCCTCCAATTCCCAATAATCCTATTTTCCTTTTCTCCCTCACACATACGCACGCACGCACGCACGCACGCACGCACGCATACACTAATTTTGTCTGTATATAAATCTCTCTCCGAACTAAGTAAAATGCGACACACGCATGCACGCCTCCACTTCATTAGGTTAGACAGAGTATTGTAATTAATATTAAAATATAAACGATCATGACTGTAAAGAAATAGTAATAATATTTTTTTTTAATAAATATAAATTTTATATTCTAAATGAAGATCCTGCTAGCTTCCATTTATTTTTAAATCACTACTCGTATTCCCTCTAATACCTGAGATCGCACGAGGTCCAGTCCCGGATCAAAAGGATTAAATTCCTTTATCCAAAAGATAGAACCGATGTTCGCACTGTTCCATCGGAATAGGTATCATAGCGTTCTTTTGACGTTGATCCATATTCCAGTATCGAAAAGGTGCGTACGACTCACAGCTGTTCGCCTCTGTGCGTATACCTGTGAGATTGAATCTAACCGTCCTTATATATTCTCCATATTCTCTCCATTCTCCCTCATTGTCTCCTTGACTAAATTTTCAAGGGTTTGGACATAACATAATAACAGCTGTCAAAAATTATTATTTCTCGAAAAAAAACTAATGTAAAAAGAAAACTAAAAAATTAAAACCCTGATGCTACAGTCTTAACTAATCATGTGTTAAATGATGTAATGATGTAATCGAAATTGAGGTTCCTCCGTTTTTAGGTCAATGCATTTAAGCAATTTACCCTGGGATTGATCAAGTTGTGCGATGATTGAAAATAATCACAAGGAAAGAATGGATAATAATTTATAGGATAAATTTAGATTCCGGCCTGGCAAGGGTTACGAAGGTTATATCTCACGCGGACCAGCTTTAAATGAAACTGAAATTGATCCAATAATGCTGTCATTTATTAAATTTTTAAAAGAAAGAAATAGTATTTATATATATGTGTGTGTGTATGTGTGTGTGTGTGTGTGTGTGCGTGCGTGCGTGCGTGCGTGCGTGCGTGCGTGCGTGCGTGCGTGCGTGCGTGCGTGCGTGCGTGCGGGCGTGCGTGCGTGTGTGTGTGTGTGTGTGTGTGTGTGCGTGCGTGCGTGCGTGCGTGCGTGCGTGCGTGCGTGCGTGCGTGCGTGCGTGCGTGTGTGTGTGTGTGTGTGTGTGTGTGTGTGTGTGTGTGTGTGTGTGTGTGTGTGTGTGTGTGTGTGTGTACATTGGAAGGAAACGTGAGATAACTTATATGAAGAGAGTGCGAATATAGTTCCTACTTGCGAATGCGACTGTCGTGACAGACTTTATTCCGAGATTATTATATTTTTCTACTGATTGACTGACTACCTTTTGCAGTTCTTTTATATTCTGACAAAGAGTGTGGAAGTATCTTCCCAGCACCAATCAACACTCTTCAAAATTTGGTAGGGCCTATATTCGTACTGTTTTCTTAAGATAAGACAGCAAAGTTTTGTGTAAGCCCTATTGTCAACACTACGAATCTAGATTTCATGTTAAGAATTCGATTTTCTTAATTAACATCCTTATGCGAAGTAATCATATATTCTAAATTTTAAACTGGTTTTAATTTTGTTGCCGCCAAATAAGACAGAGAGCAGCAGCAAAAATGAGAACAAGAACGGACTCAACTACGCTTCGTTCACCTTACATATATTTTAGAATATACAAATAAAGTTATCACTCTTATTGATAATCATTGTGTTTCTTTCAATCATCAACCAAGAAACATAACAGTGGTGACGAGGAAAAAGATATTGAACAACAGTCATTGCATCGATCACATCGTGACTTTCGATCATAACCTTTTCCGACCATGTCGAAGATAAAGGAAGCCCTCCTAGCCTTTATGCAACAACAATAAGCTCAACTTAAAGTACAGCAAGAATTTTTCATCCAAAATGCTTTTGCTGCTCAACTTTCACAAGCTTTTGCTTCATCAATCATAACCTCACATAAAGAGATGAAGACTGAATCACTCGCAAGCGGCATCAAAGAATTCGTATACTATCCAGAGTACGGATTAACATTCGAAGTTTGGTTCGCTACGAAGGATTATTTAACGTCGATGCACGAGACCTTGACGACGCCGCCAAGATAAGGCTGTTGTTGCGTAAATTGAATACAACGTGTCATAAACAATATATCGATTACATCCTACCCAGTTAATCGAAAGATTTCATTTTAGAAGATACGGTTAAGAAGCTCAAACAAATGTTCGGAAAAAAGATTTCATTGTTTAATCAACGATACAAATGCATGAATACTATAAAATTTCCACACAAAGATTTTGTTGTTTATGCAGCGCAGATAAACAAAAAATTCGAAGAGTTCCAGATCTCAAAGATAACTGCTAATCAATTTAAATGTTTAATTTTTGTATGTTTAATTTTTGTATTGCGCTCTCCTACTGATGCTGACGTCCGCATCAAACTTTTGAATCTTATCGATTCCAAACCAGATATTTCTTTAGAGAATCTTACTGTGGAACGTCTTCTCAACTTACAGACTGATATTTCTTCAGTTCAAAATGCAAAATCACTAAATGTAATCGCAATCCAATCTAAATAGAAACAAATTAAAACTGCAAAATACAGTAAAAACAAAAAATTACAAAACCACTCAAATTAAAATAAAAAACAACCTCCTACGCCTTGTTGGTTTTGCGGTCAGCTTCATTATTCTAAAGATTGCACATACAAAAATCATTTATGTAAAAATTACAATACTGTAGATCACAAGGATGGTTATTGTAACTCAAGCAAGAAAACGAAGAGCAATTCGATTAATAACGATTCCACGTCCACACATACAAAATCTATAATATCAGCAGTAAATAAAATCAACGAGACATTTTTGCGCAAATATGTCAATGTAACGATAAATTCCAAAACAGTCAAGCTACAGTTGGACACCGGTTCTGACATCACAATAATCTCAGAAGATACGTGGAAACTTTTAGATCAACCACAAGGTAAACCTTTCGAACGTATCGCAAAGGACGCTTCAGGTAACACGTTAAGCATTTTATATGAAGTTGACTGCATAGTCTCATTAGATAACGTTTCATGTCAATTACGTTGCTACATCACTTCAAACACAGAATTGAATCTTTTTGGATTAAATTGGCTACATGCTTTTGATTTATGGTGTAATCCAATTAACAGTTTTTGCAATCATATCACTAATCCTCAAGTTACAGTATCACGACTTCAAGACTTACCACAAAAGTTTCCTAACGTTTTCAACCCTAAATTAGGATGCTGCACTAAAACAAAAATTTCTCTTCATCTTAAAAATGCCAGACCTGTATTCCGACCTAAATGACCGGTCGCTTACTCAATTTTTCCATTGGTCGATGCAGAACTTGAACGTCTTATACAGACAGAAATCTCTCCAGTGAGCTACTCGGATTGGGCAACACCAATCGTCGTCGTTCACAAGAAAAATAGTCAAATATATGCGCTGATTTTTCTACTGGTCTAAATAATTCTTTGGAAAATTCGTCATCCATTACCTCATCCAGACGAGATTTTTACAAAACTATCAAATACTTCAGTCAAATCGATCTATCAGACGCATTCTTACAAATCCAAGTAGACGAGGATTCAAAACATCTTTTGACGATAAACACACACCGCGGTCTCTTCATTTACAATCGTTTACCTTTTGGCGTCACTGTGACCCCTGAATTTCAAATACATTGACGATCTCATCGTTGTAGGATCAACAATTGAAGAACATGATTATAATTTAAATGAATTACTCAAGCACATACACGACTACGGATTCCACGTCCGCATAGAAAAATATAAATTTTTTCGCTACAAAGATAAATTATCTAGGATACATAATCGATGGATAAGGATTACATCCAGATCCTAAGAAAATTTCTTCGATTGTCAATATGCCTGCACCTACAGATCTTATTACACTACGTTCTTTTTTTAGGTGCTATAAACTATTACGGACGCTTTATTCCAAATATACATGTTTTATGACAATCTTTAGATCAACTTCTGAAAAAATACAAAATGGAATTGGAACCAAGCATGTCAAAAATCATTTGAACGGTTCAAACAAATTCTCCAATCCAAATTGCTTCTCACTCATTTCGATCCAAAGCATGAAATCATTGTAGCTGCTGATGCTTCTCAATATGATATTGGTGCCTGCATTCTACATAGATTTCCTAATAATTCAGTCAAAGCAATCAGTCACGCTGCCAGAAATCTCACGGAAACTGAAAAAAAATATAGTCAAATCGAGAAAGAGGGCCTTGCATTAATATTTGCTGTCATGAAATTTCACAAAATGATATTTGGACGCAAGTTCATCATTCAGACAGATCATAAGCCTCTTATGACGATTTTCAGAAACAAAAAAGGTGTACACTGCTAATCGACTTCAACGTTGGGCACTCCAATTACTTGCCTACGATTTTGAAATCGAATATGTCAAAACGTCTGAATTTGGTCATGTCGACATGTTATCTCATCTGATCAACAATTATCACAAACCAGAAGAGAACTTCATCATCGCTTCAGTCACAATGGAGGAAGAGATATTCACGGTTTTACAGGATTCACTACAATTCATTCCTATAACATTTGATAAAATAAAAATAGCTACAAAACAAGATATGATTTTACAGCAGGTTATTGCTTACACAACCTCAAACAGGCCAACATCTGTGACATCTCATTCAGACCTCAAGCCTTTTTCAATCGCAAAGAAACTCTTCCAGTAGTACAAAATTGCTATTCAAGGAACGACTCATAATTCCGACTCAATATCGAGGACTCATTCTCAGACAATTGCACAAAGGACATTCAGGAATGGAACACATGAAGGCCATTGCACGTTTTTATGTATATTGGCCTGGGATAGATAAGGAAATCGAGCAGTTCGTCAAGTGTCATAACTGCGCTTTAGCTGCAAAATCCCCAATTAAAGTTCCACTTTTAAGCTGGTACACACCTACATATCTTTGACAACGTTTTCACGCAGATTATGCTGGACCCATCAACGGGGAATATTATCTAATCATTGTCGACGCTTTTTCAAAATGGCCAGAAATTTATCCAACCAAAGCTATCACAGCTCAACGCAACTGTTGAAATCATGGAAGATATTTTCGCTCGTTTCGATATACGGGAAACTTTGGTTACTGATAATGGAACTCAGTTTACTTCCGAAACATTCCAATCATTTTGTCTATCATACGGTATACAGCACTTACGTACACCGCCTTTTCCCAGTTCAAATGGCCGAGAGATTTGTGGGTACCTTTAAGAGGGGACTCAAAAAACTCACCGGCGGGGAGAATCCGCAACCAATTACCTACATTTCTCAAACAATACAGATCCACACCTAACGTAAACGTTCCTAACAAAGTCTCTCCTGCTGAGGCACTGATGGGCAGACTTATGCTCACAGTTCTGGATTTACTTAAACTACCCATCCGACAACAATCACAGAAAGACGACACTAAACTACGTCAAGAATAACAGTTCAAACGCAAACATGGAGTAAAATCCCCAAGGAGTAGATTCAGAAGTTTATGTCAAGATCTGTAATAACAACAAATGGAAATGATTTCCAGGAAAAATTATAGAACGCATCGAACGAGTTTTATATAATGTAACAGTCTAGACGAAACAACGCTTAGTCAGGGCTCACGCAAATCATTGAGACCTCATTTTTCTGTTGGAACTAAAGAATCTCCACAAGATAATCAGATGCCATTAGACATCTTATTGGAGACCTTTGATCTTTCAATTGAAGGGCAAGTTAAACTGGAGATGACAACCTTAGAGTCTCAATCCGCAACTCTGGACATCTCCGACATTGACTGTCCTACAATTAACCAAGAGTCTGTTTCAGGTCTACCATTACAGTCATTCAGACACTCTGGTCGTAAGAGACGCCCTCCAATGCGATACGAGGACGTAGGATGTTCTTTAAAAAGGAGAGGTGTTGCCGCCAAATAAGACAGAGAGCAGCACCAAAAACGAGAACAAGAACGGACTCAACTGATACATGCTTCGTTCACCTTATATCCAATATATTTTAGAATATATATATATACAAATAAAGTTACCACTCTTATTGATAATCATTGTATTTCTTTCAATCGTCAACCAAGAAACATAAAAAATTTTATTGGGAAAAAGAAAAAAAAAGAAAAGTAAGAAAAAAATAAAGATATTCAGCCTCGCATTCGGAAAGGTCTTAATATATAATACTACTTATTAATATGATATTACTTAATTATTAGGTATGAGTTTGTTATTGTTTAATTATTATTTAAAAAAAGGGCCTTCAAAAGAAAGGAAAGATTGTAGAATAGATATTTTTTATCTATGTGACACATAAGGGTATACAAACGTGAGCTATCTGTTGGTTTGAATGTTTAAATAAAAAAACTAAATATACGCTCCTATAAAAGGGAAAGGTATTTTATGATATATAAAAAGCTTCGAAATAAAGATAAAATAGAGACAAAATATCAAAACCAAGACAAAATACTAAACTAGAAATAAGATGAAGATAAGGTATAAATCATATATTTATAATAAGGAAAGAGAGGATTTTATCGGAATGTAACGCATGTTAAATTCTATCAAATCAAGAAGTAAAATCTAAATGATACTATCTTCGTCTTATAAATAAACTACTATTTATTTAAATTTAATGATATGTATCAATCGTATAAAAGATTTTATGTCAACAACTGGCACCAAGATAAATTCCACAAAATTTTATAGGTATATCATTTGTATAAAAGATTTGATATCAATAATTGGCGACAAGTTAAATCCCATATCAAATTAAATAAAGACAATACAATCCATAAAGGTGTACTTTGGGATTTAACTTGGAGCCAGTTATTGATATAAAATCTTTTTTACGAATAATATATAAAGTTAACTTGGCGGCAGTTGTTTATATCAAATTTTTTACACATTGTTAAAAAGTAGTATAATAGTGGCGGTTCTAACCCAGGTCCTCTGAGGGGGGCGCGGGGCGCGGGGAAGAGAGGGGAAGCGCGGGAAGTCCCGCTATCGGTATTTACTGATATGATGATACGTATCGCCATGTTGTGATGTCACGTATTATTGGGACCGCCGCCACCCCACACCCCGCCGCAGGCACTACCGCCACCACCGCCGCCGCGGACCCCGCGTCCATCCTAAAGTGCGTTTCGAACTGTCGCCGCCAACACCCATCCCAAAAATGCGTCGCGATACTATAACGTGGACTTTTGTCTAGGAGATCGGTGATACATCATCGATATATCGGTTGCTACATATCGGTTGCGCCTTCAATGAAGAATAGATGATGCAAATCATACTGCATTCTTACAGTTCTTTCTTTCAAGGTCAGAAACGTCGATAATGATGTTTATCTAGGAAGAACTGTGAGATCGGATAACACGTCGCGATGCATTAAGAGAGAGAAACCGATAACGATATTTTTTTTTTGTAAGAAAAGATCGGTGACACGTCGCCGATGCTGCAATCCAATAGGGAGGGTAGACAAAGAAGTCGCAAATAGAATATATAATGGGTCATAAGCGCACGGCATCTCAGTTGATGTTTTTAAAAATTACCGAATAATCGCAATAAGTGTAATGCGAAAAGTATGGCTGATATCATACAGACGTTGAGGATATGGATGTAAATGCAGACAAGTTATTTGAAGCATTGGAAAGAATTTGAGAACATAATGGACGATGTAGAGTTCGAGAATATCGGTAATTTGAGGACAGAGTCGACGTAGCAGAATATATTAGAAATGTGGATGAAGAACAGTTCGCGAATATTAGAGACGAAGTGTTTGATGAAGTGGAAGTAGACTTGGAGAATATAATGAACCAAGAGTCGTCCGACGAAGAAATACAATCCGATGATAGTGGATGTGCTAGTGATATGAGCGAGTATGAAATGAATCGCGTAGAAAAATTCGTGTCGTCTCCAGAAATTCATACATTGAATGCTCGGACTAAGCACTGTGTGATCCACAATTATTATACAACGGGTGGTTCTTTAAATGTATGCACATCATGTATGATTCGTATAGCTGACATTAACGATGGAAGAATGTATCACGTCAGGGTGCAGGAGACCGGTTCTTTCGGTAGGCTAAACGGCAGATCGTGCACGAATTGCAGACTATCTTTGTACATTATATTATATTCTCGTGCAGCATGTATCCACTTTGCACACATTAAAAAAAAAACATGAAAATCACGAGCGAGTGGAACGCGAACTGCTGGAACAGGTCGCTACTCTGGTGGAGTGTTTCTCATGGCTGCAACGATGCAACGAATGCATCGAGCAGCTCGAAGAGCTTTGTCGTGCCAAGCGTCCGCGCCTCATCATTGGATACAGACAATCCGCGGTGGCAAGGATCGCGCGACTCGCGGGTGCAAAGTTGGAATTGGAATGACGTTTCGCATATTGGTGGCGAGTACGCGACGATCTCTTGTCTGGCGAGAGATCAATGCCGCGTTTGAGAATCGTATATTGACAGGTGCGGTGATAAACTCTAATCACATCGAGCCGCAGCGGTTTTTAGAAGACGCTGGCGATGTAGTGCTCGAGCGAGTGCGAGACGCTGTAGAAAGACACGGCAGTATAAAAGTGAACACCGCGTTCAACGGCGAGTTTGCGACGAAGGATAAACGTGCTAATAAGAGCATAATTACAAAGAACAGCGAGATATATCGTTGCACCGATATGCGCGAGTGGTACGAGCGACACGTCGTCGAGCCTATCCTAGCATCGCTCGAAGAATTCCAGGAACGCGACAGCGAGTGGGCATTGTCGCGAATCCTCAATTTGATAGTGAATAAGCATAATCCAATGCACGCGGGATGTCACATCGAAGTACCACGAGAAATAGCGACGAAACGAGCGGTGATCAGTGTTTATTTGACGGACAATGCATGTTTCGCGTGGTCGGTGGTCGCTGCTCTGTACCCCGCAGAAAGACATGTAAATCGGGAATCATCATACCCGCATTACACCGCAGTGTTAAATCTCACGGGTATCCCACGGAAATTTCCAATGACATTCTGAAATTCGAACGGTTGAACGCTGTGTCGATCAACGTATACAGCATCGAAAATAGATAGGTCTTTCCTCTGCGGCTTACCAATGACAAGAAGGAGAAGCATGTCAATTTCCTATACCTACAACATTCACGCAACGATAACATTAGACACTTTGCGTGGATAAAAAATCTATTACGCCTTGTAAGATCACAAATTA
>JAANIC010005185.1:471360-494451 GCA_017607545.1 Acromyrmex charruanus | reverse complement strand
TGATTTAGAAAATTTGTGTTATCGTATGTATTTTCGACGTTTTCGTATATTCCCTCATTATNCAATTTTCATTTATCAATATTTCATTAAACATTGATTTAGAAAATTTGTGTTATCGTATGTATTTTCGACGTTTTCGTATATTCCCTCATTATTAAATTTTGTTAATTGTGTTCCTATAATATAATTCTTATTATATTTCGAACAAAATTTTTTTTATACATTGTATTGTAAATAATTATTATTGTATTATTAAAGGATTACAATAAAAGATAATATTAAAAAGCTACGCAATGTAATTGCGTATTATTTTATTGTATTTCGCTAATCATAATGCAATATGATTTTAGCGAAATAAAATAATTAAAGAAAAAAAGAGAGATCTAAAATTGAAAAATAAATTTAAAACATTCTTACCTCCAAAACGGACTAAATTTAGTAACTTATTTTTTTACGGAGGAGTATACTTACAAAGAAAAGAGGACCGCCATTAAAAATTGGTGGGGATGGTGGAGGGCCTCTAAGGTTGATTCATTTTTATTTATATAAATTTTCTTCACAATTTTAAATTAAATGTAGTTTGCTTATACAATTAGAAGAGTTCCAACTTTATTCAAATTGCAAATTGTAAATATAATTATAAGAATAAGAATGGGGTAGAGAGCCTATAATCAGGGTGGCGCCATACGAGAGATGACGTCATATTTTAGCGAAATTCTGTGAGAGAGAAAGAGATATACGGTCTCAGTCTATCCAACAGACTGTCAACTTTAAAGTTAGGTGCAACAGCATTGAACGACATAGATACGTAAAGGTACATTGATAAAAATAAAATTATCGAAATTATTTTAGAAATATGGTTGGATGTACAATACCGTTTTGTAACAATTCATTAAAAAAAGAATATGTTATGAAAATAATTCCGAAAGACACAGAACGCCGAATGAATTGTTAAAGAGTATAAATAGCAAATATAAAAATTGGACACCGTCAAAAAATTCATCTGTATGTGAGGTAAAGTAAGTTATTCTTTATGAATAATGGATTTAAAATATTAAAATAAAAATGTAACATAAAATATACACAGATTAATTATAATATCTGAAGACACGGTAGTGTCTTGGCACTAAGTATATGTATAGTCATCACATTGGTTACGAATTTAATTCTTTCTCTTTTTGTCGTAATCTTTTCAATTATATATCATTGCATTGTGAGTCTAAATCAAATAATATGATAATTACGATATTTAATATATAATATTTTATGAAATGGTATATACATATAATATTTTTCTGAATTTTTGATTTCTTTTATATTATTACAGATGCATTTTGCTCCTAAAATGTAGCAACAGAGAATGAATAATAAACTAGCGCATTTAATAGCGCAAATAATGTGCAATAAATAACGTTTTGTATAAAGTAATGTGCAATATTACAAAATGTACAATATTGCAATAGTACAAAATAAATTAAATTTTATAATAAATAATATATGTAAAATTTTTATTATTTTATTATTTTACAATATTTATTTATTATCATTTTTTAATTTGTAACAATTTTTGAGCATGAATTCAAAATTTAGAAAATAATGCTTTTAAAAAACTGGAGGGAATGGCTACATGGCGGACCAATCACAAGTGATACCCATATGGCATCTGATTGTAGGCTCTCTACTCTTGTCAAATATGATTTTGTATGAACATACAGTTATCATCCGACCAATATCTTTATTCTTTTCGGCCGCTAGATGGACATAGTGTGCAAACGAGGAAGCTTCGAAGTCATTTAAAGGGAAAGAGAGAAACTATTCTATGTATAATCTATATTTAGCATCAGCTGTCCAGCCACTAGCGTCGTCGTCAGTTCTTGCGATCGTGATCATTTAATATTTGAATATGTATAAACGCGGTGCGTTGATAGTTTTAGAAGGTTGTGATCGGGCAGGTAAATCGACCCAAGTGAAGATGCTGATGAATGCGTTGAACGATCTGCGGATCCCTGCGAAGGCCCGAGCATTTCCAAGTGAGTTGCAGTAAACCGCGTGTCGTGAAATTAGGTTATTTTGCGCGGGAAAGATCTTTCTATTGTAAATATAAACCAATGAAAATTCGGAATTTATCAACGAAACATAATAATAATGTTGAAAAATAATAATTTATGAAGAATATTTTTATAATTTGGAATGTTATCGTTTTGTCATTGTTATATTTATTGTATTGTTAATAATCATTACATTTCCTATTGTGAATGTGGAGTGATTGGCACGCAAACTCAATAAATTGTATAGTGTTGTTTAAAAAAAATAGATAATTGATAATAATAAATTAATTTCATAATAGACTTAATTACGTCAAGGAATAAAATTATTCATAATCCAGAAATCTTTGTCTAATAAAAATTGTAAGTTCAGACTTTGTGTATTTGAAGAAATATTTCTTTTTTACTTTACTTTTGTAGATAGAAAGACTCCTGTTGGAACTATTTTAAATAGTTTCTTGTCAAAAGAGATAAATGTGCCACCGGAGGCTGCTCACTTATTGTTTTCTGCTAATCGCTGGGAGTGCAAGGAGGACATGGAGAAGACGCTTCAATCCGGCACTACTAGTGATAGACAGATACGCAGCTTCTGGCACTGTGTATACAGCAGCTAACACCGGCAGAAGTCTCAGCTGGTGTCAGCAGGCTGATTTAGGTCTTCCAAAGCCGGACTGTGTAGTATTTCTCAAGGTGTCTAAACAACAACAAGAACTGCGTGGTGATTGGGGGAAGGAAAGGTTTGAGCATGACGAATTTCAACAGCGTGTCAATGCTAATTATGAAAAATTAAGAGACGACACTTGGGTTATTATAAACGCTGATCAAGACGAATCAGCAGTGCATGCCGAAATATTACAAAAAACATTGTCTGTTATTCAAGAAGTTCAATGTCGTAGTATAGAATTACTAGGTGACTGAAAAAAAATGTTAATAAGTCTACATGTGTTCCTACCTCAGCAAATTATTACATTAATAAGTATTTGCTATTCTTTTTTAATAAAATCTTGATTATACAATAAATACATTCCTTCTTGAATAGAAAACTATTTTAATATCTGAAAATTTTTTAATCGTTAGGCTTTGTACTTGCATATAAAAAAAATGTAAATCATTGTGTAAATTGTTATTTGATAGATATTATTATTGATTGATGTAACTAAAATAAATATTGTTGAAATTTACAAAATTGAAGAAATTTGAATAAATATTTGAAATATATTTTTGGATTGCTGAATAAGTTGATGTTATGTTTGCCTTAAAGCTATTTACTTTATAGGCATCCAAACATCAAATTTCGCAATGGTGAAAATCGTTCATTTTAATTTACATTGCAATAAATGAAATTCAAGGATATGAGATAACGTTACACGGTTTATTTTGCAAATTTATATAATTTTGTATTTATGATAAGTAATGAGAAATTTCCATTTTGTTTTGAGTAATATGATCTGATCTTTATTGAGAAAAGTGAACACTAAAGACAGAATTGAAAATTGCAGGTGTCTTTCTCTCAAATGAAGCTAGAAAAGCATAGAGAGATATGGTTTTATCGTACATTTGGACTCGATCTCAGCAATATAAAATACTTTGCCAGATATATTTCCAGAATCAGATCGCACACTTTATATGTGTTCATACTTGTATGTGTTCGTAAGATACATTTGCTCCTTGGGGTATGATTGATGTTCCAATACGTTAGAATTGTATCATAAATGAAAACTATATAGAAAATACAAAAGTACTTAAAATATTAAAATACGAATAGAACTGCGTATTATTATTTGTAACAATATTAATAGTACAAGTTTGGCAATAAAAATGTTTATGTTATACATATATAATACAAATTTGGTAATATCAAAATTTTATTATATTTTATTATATATGTATATCTTTGACATAATATAGATTATATTTATTATATTCTGTTACGAGGAAAAACATGGAGAGGTTAAAAAGCGAGAATTCCTCTCGACAGCGAAACTCGAAGACTAACTGTCGATTCCTTCCTCTTTAACAACCTAATTATAGTAATAATTAAAGAATCTCACTTCTTTTTAGGTCATAATCTTAGGTATAATGCACATACGAAAAAGAAAGAAAATAACAAATAAAAAATATTGGAAATTGTTTTTAAAATTTTAATGTTTGGACTTTTATTTGTGTTCTTTTCCTAAGCAATAACAAATTAAAATATAAGGTCTATTATATACGAGCAATGTTAAGATGACCGATAAACAAAAAAATATATTTTATTTTTCTACGACGACATTTTTACAGAACGTTTCGAGCTTTACTTAGCCCTCCTCAGTCGTGTATAAATTCAATTAACTTTCTATATCTAAAATATTTACGCAATAGTTACGAGAACTTCATTTCATTTTTTGTTATAATCTTTCATTTTGTTGTAAGAATACACCATAATGCTCCTTACTTAACAATCGTGAAACCAAAGTATGTCAATGAAGTCCAATTTTTGAAAGAATTCTTCGGTTACTCGCAAGAAATAGAGTCAATTAATTAAAATCATCAATGTTCCAGAGTCAGAATTAATATAGATGTACATGGTGTTCATAGATTGAATTAACGGTCAAACTGTGTCAACGTAATCAGTTCACATGAAATTGATTGTAAATTAAAAATCGAAAAGCAAGTAAAAACCGAAAATTAATAAAATTACAATTTACAGAGACAAATATAACATACTTCAGAGACTGTTCTTTTCTTAATTTCTTATTTCTGATTTTTGAGAAACTGGATTTTTGCGTTTACGAGTCTTTAAAAATTTTGGGACTTCTTAAAATCGCAATTTTATGTATATTTTAATTTTTTAATTGCTTTAGATGTATTGTATGTAGCATAAAGTAATGGTATATTATTACAAATTATAAATCGTCCAAAGTGCACTTTAGCTTGAGAATACTCGTGATCTACGGTGCTCATATCCTTGAATGAATACGGCAACGGAAATCGATTATGTTGAGCACGACGACGACGGTTGCTAAGTTGCACGATGATAAATTGCATCTCGCCCATATACTGTGTGTAATGATGTCTGCAGTTAGAAGCAAGCACATTAAGTGTCTTCATACAAGCATACGTGCACTACAAAGTACTGAATAATGAATATACATACAGACATGCATATATGGTCTGAACAATATCACAAAAAATTCAAGGCTATGATGGATCTATACCCTTCTTCAGCGTGTCCTAAGTTGAAAAGGTCAATTCTAATTAAGGCATTTTAGAATGCAATCCTTTCGTCTATATAATTTTTTTGTTTTTTAAAATGATAATTTGGCGAAGGGAAGTCTTTTTTAAATAAAATAATTATATCCGAAAAAGTTAACAGATAAATGAATGTTTTTACTATATTATGCAGATAATTATTTAGCAGATAACGTAATTAATAATTGAAATTAAGTGCCGACATATTAAAATACAGAACAAAAGACTTCGTTTTATATGTATTCTTAATCTATGTATATTGCCGAATTTCCTTTTTTTATCTAATAATATAAAGTATTTTCTGTGCAGCATTAAATAAATGTTTTTTATCTGCAAAATCAAATAATTTTAAATTCCAAATCTTTCCTTTATTATAATCTAAAGTAATCTATCTATCCCTTTAATCATTATATCTTTCTGTTTCCTGACTGTGAATTATTGCGACCCTCTATGACGACACGCTATTAATCCTTCAGCATTGCTTACATGCAGCGATGTGCGCCGGATGTACAAATCGTATTATTCAAAGGTTGGGAATGTCGTCTGGGAATCGCGTCCTCCCAAGCCTGTTACGAATCTTTGGACGACAGCGCAACTTTGTTTCGTACGGAAACGCGACCCGGGGAAATTGCATCCGGCGAAGAAAACCGGCGGAAGTGCACAATAGAGTTCCAAGTCTGAATTGATTCCGGGGCGATATAATTTTCCACGTGGGTGAGGACGTGATTTCGCGAATTACCGGGAAAACTATTACCTTCGAACTCTAATTGTAAGTTTCATATTGTTTACTCAATGGTATATTGCGAGAAAATGAATTTATCCTAAAAGAATTCTTTCTTCCTCTGTATACATAGGGCATTGTATTATGTTCTGCAATAATAATTTGTAGAGAGTTTCTTTTTGTTTAAGCGTTTATTTCGTAGTAATAATTGATCCATTATTGATCGTAATTAATTAAATTATCATCTTTTTTTGTGAGTATGTTCATTGACAAGAAATATTATGTGGAAGATTTATAACGACATTAATTTTTATCGTTTTTTAAACTTGCTTACTGTAAATATAATTAGATATTTGATTGCACATGATCCTCCGTTGATTTTTATATTTCTCCAAGATTCATTATTTCTTTTTCTCTCTGTAAATTTAAGAAGACTATGTTAGTTTTTGTACTTATTTCTATCAAAGCAGCAGAAAAAAAATAAAAATAAAAGAAAATACAAAAAAAAATGAAAATGTTGATCATCAAATTATCTCTTATTGCTTTTTATATCTTTCTTATCAAATTTCAAAATATTTTATATATGTTGCATTGATAGAAATGTGACATAAATAAAAAATTAATATTTAGAAAATATAAAAATTGACTTAAAAAGAAACTAATATATTTTTGTGATAAAACGCACGTTATTTGTCGATACATTGCTTATATGGAAAAATATCACAATTCTAATAAGGAACGAAATATACACAATCTTATATTAAGACTATAATTTTGAATCGAATTTTGAAAAATAATGTAACTCATAATATAATTTTAAAGAATACATGTATATGATAATTAAAAGTATAACATATGGAAAGAAAATAAAGTTATATCATTATCTTAATTAAAACGTTCTAAAATTTAGAAAGAATTTGAAAAATATTCTACTGAAAAGTTGCTAATTTTGAGATGTATCATTTTTCAACGCAATGTAAGATAAATATTGTCGATTGTTGTCTTGTTCCTTTTTCCAAAGAATACATTTACAGCAAGGAACATGTTTACAAGTACATTCACTTACTGTAAAATTAATCTCTCCTGGGACTTATAGTGAAGATACTCCTCTCCGTCTCGCACGAGCGCCTTGGTCTCAATTGTGGTACTCTACTATCACTAATCGTAAATGTGTCGGCGGAAACAGTAGTTACAGTTCGCGCTACGTCAAACGGACCGAAGACGAATGTCGTCTCATACTGCTTCATCCAGTCAGAATCGGATCTCAATCTTTTCCGCTCTGGTTCATCGCTAGGATTAGCCTGAGATTCATCAACGGAACGTCTTTTCAACAACTTCCGTGAGGAACTCCTGACATTTCCGTCCAGATCGGCCTTCTCGACTTCGTCTCTCAGGATGGAGCAGGAAACCACCTTCGCATTTGGCTCCTTTGTATCTGATTGTGAATCAACGGCAGATGTATCGTTGAACACTTGTTGCGACGCGATATCGTCGTCATTCACGTTGTCAACCTTTGGAGATTCGATTGATCGCTCGTTGCTCGGTGCTCGATTATTTTTACATCTCTCCTTATTGTTGACTGTTTTATCGCATTCACTTTTATCATATTCTGTATTTGTCCTGGATTCGTTCACGCTCTCTTGCATAGTCAAGTAGACATCACCGGATTTAGAAGTCCGAGCTATACTTTCGATCTGGATGTCGACGACTTTCAAAGGTTCTGACGTTAGAATAATGGCGATATCTTCATTTTCCCTCGACGTTGATTCATTGCTCGGCTTAGCCTCCTCATAAAGTTCTTCGTTTAATTGAACCTTGTCATGCGATCTCTTTAGCAGGTTTCTTCTCTTCCGATCAATATCTTTTTTCTCATAAGTTATTTTAGAAATTTCATTCACTAGTGCATGATCAACAATCGGGTCTTTTTCCTTTGAACTGATAGCAAAATTGAACAGATTGTTGAATTTATCGGCTTCCTTAGAGATTCGAGTCCTAAGATTATAATTGTGATTCCTACTGGTAGATTCGCACTGTTTCTGCGATGCATTGGCTGTGAGATAATCGTCGAATGTGACGAACTTTCTGAAAGATATCCCCGTCTCCAGATCCTCCCATGCATCGCAACGGATTTCCAGTAAGCAATCGTCGGTTCGAAAGCTTGTTCGCTGAAAACTGGCGATAATGAGATCACGCGGAACTTGCTGCCACGCTTCCACCAAGCTTCTCACTACGTTCTCGACGTTCCATCGGTGTCTACATTCTCTGATTCCTTCTACATACCTACGACGAATATTTCCTACAGTTCCTTGTAGGCGAGATAATTAAGTCTTTGAAGCGCGAACTTCTGTTTATTAACAAGAGGTATTTCTAAATTTTCCACAAATAATTTCAACGTGATAAGAGAAATTCTGAAAATTTTACGTTAACAGTTTTACGTCTTATTACTTTCATGTTTTACAAATAAAGTTATTGTAGATTGCTTCGGATTTGTGGCCCTTTTGCATTTTTTGCACGAAACGCATGGAAATCTTTATTTTATTATTTCAAACTTTCAAAGTTTAAAATTTATTGAATGTTAATATCTTAATATAGCAATAAAAATGAAAAAGATTTAGAAGAATCAAATATGAATTAAAATATTCTGCCATCAGTTATTAGCTATTAGCACAACAATTGTTTCTAAATTATAAATAATTGTGATAATTTTTAAATTATAAATATTTGTAATGAATTTTGTCACATAATAAATTTATAATCTTTCGTAACCTAATAAACTAATTGTGACTATTTCTTTATTTTACTCATGCTGCGAGAGATTATAAAATTCGTCACAAAGTAATTTATAATTTAGAAACAATTATATTATGTTAAAAGTTAATAAAATTTTGCAGAATATTTTAATTTTGATTGTAATTTTAAAAACAATTAGTCGCCTTGTTGTGAACATACTTGCTTCTGTAAGTCATCTTGATGAAATGGAAGATATCTCTCTTCAGAGGCCTCAATATTGGAGGAAAGTCATCAGGAAAAAAGATATGTTTAATATTGCTCAGTTCAAGATCTCGAAGAGCGTCGATGCGATTTCTATGCAAAAGTAGCAGGATTCTGCGATTGTTGTTCGACATAAGATGGTTCAATTGGATCAACCATTCTCTGAAGAGACTGTCGTTTATCGAGGCATCTTCACTGTGACTATATATGTGATCTTTCCCCATTATTATAGAGAGATAAGAACCGCAGATCAATAGTGGTAACTTCTCGGTGCCAGAGGCGTTGCAGCACAACAATATCGTCATTTTCTCCAAGTTCGTATCGGACTCATCGTGCCATATTTTTGACGCTGATATTTTGGTAGGTGGAACGTCCGAATACATCATCAACTCATCTACATGGAAGAGATCTTTATGCTTATATTGTGTGATGATGGATTGCATCATATCGATCCAGAGGCGATAGTTGTTGAAGATCGGTCCAGAAGGTTCCTTCGCATTTAACGAGAAGCCATACTTCTTCAGGAAGGATGTTAGCCATTTCTCAGAACATTTAAAATCTAATTGAAAATTAAAAAGAAAAGATATTTAAGCGCGATGAAATGTTATATACTGCAAATATTATTTACGATGCACACGTATTTTTTATTATTAATATAAACTTTTTATGACATTTGGATGTGTTGCCTTCATATAGAATTTCTCAAATATCCGAATATCAAAATTAATTCCATATAGAATAAAAAAATAGAGGATAGACATTATTCTTTCTAGAAAGAGAATAAAATAAATGTCCTAACGGGAAAAGCCATTGTTCTCCTGAATTAAACGGAACATTCAATACCGCCAATGCGACACGAGTAGCTATTATTCCCTTCGATTATCGCGATACGGAAGTGAATAGCCCGTGGGAATTGTCAGATTAACCCCGATCGTGCTTCGAGCCCTTCAAGTAACGCGAGAATTCTGAGGAAACGTGCTGGTCAGTCCGTGCTTATGAGCTAATTCGAGGGCCTTGTCACGTAGGAGATGCCTGTCAAGAAGACAGCCGGTAGCGTGTCTCTCGCAGGTCCATCTCAGCAGATCGTCCTTGATCATTCTCATGATTGCGTTGGTGTCGCAGTTGATGTATGACTTCTAGGATATTTCTACTTGAGTGGTCCTTTGCCGTCTGGAGTGTGCTTGACGTTTTGGAAGATTTTTCGGTGGATTGCAGTTGGAAGCAGGACAGGTTGGGTCTATTGAGGATAAAAATTTTTGATGGACAGACGTAACTGGCGATTCGCGTTTGTCCCGCGGGAAACCGCATTGACAGAAAATTGCGCCTCCGGTGCGCTCGTTTCGTTTTGTCGAGATTCTCTAGTCTAGAGAAATAAATCGTGTGTGACAAGCATACATATGTGTATACATACACATCAGACGAATAATTTTAAATCCTTAAAGTAATTTCCCTAAAATAAAAATTTTTTTAAATATGTAAAAATGATGTCTTATAAGTTCTTCGTGACATGATTTGAATTTAAATTTGACATAATTTAATATAATTTACGTAATAATGATTAATATGACCTAAATAATAATTAATATAAATTAATAATTTGAATTTAAATTTGATATAATTTGATATGATTTATATAATGANTCATCATTATATATATATCTTTATTTTTATTTTAATTATCTTAATAATTTAAAATTATTTATTTTTATTATTATTATTATATAATATGTAGGTTAGATCGTGCGTGTATGCATGTGTACAGTAATATTTTTTTATTCATTGAGCTATGATACATTGATTTTTAGAAAATATATTGCAATATCTTCAAATGATATCTTTTATAGTACTATACATAAAATATATTATCTATTACATTTTTTAAAACAAAAGTTTCTCTAATATTAATCAGAATTATTTATATGTATTCGCAGAATTTATTTAAAATAAATAATTTATGTACATAATCAAAAATAACGGAAATAAATTAATAGCAATACGTAAAAGTAAAATAAAATATTTTTGTGGAAAAACGATATTTACTTATGTATTTCCTCTAAAAAACATTAATCAGTTAATTTTTAAATTTAATGGAAAATATCCAAATGAATACACTATGAAAAGTGTTTCTAGTGCAAGTTTTGGCAAAAATGTAATATTTTTGAAGCAATTATTATCTTTTGAAAATGTCATAAAAGTGACAAATAATGATAGGAAATGAAAGAGGCGGAGAATAATTTTAAGAAATAGGAAGACTGATATTTATTTTTTAAACAAGTTTCTCCAAACAAGTTTCATATTATTATATTATCTGGATTTGGTGGATTAATCGTTTGCGCCGATTGGAATAATTAATTAGCTGTCGAGATGAAGGGTAATTTCGATGTACGCAACCATTTATCTTCGAGGTACGCAAACATTTATCTTGAGATATTTAAATAATGTAGAATATGAACAGTTTTTCTCTTTAATCCCTCTCCTCCCTTCTCCTCCCTCCGTAGAGGCTTATTTAATCTGTCTTATTTACTTAAAATAAAGTTGATTAGATCAACATTAAATTATAAATTATAATCAAAGTGCGTCATAAATTTTTGTTTATATATTTAGTGTACATATTCCCATTTCTAAATAAGTAAAATCCAATTTATTCGAGGATTTATTTTCAAAATGAATTTTACAAAATAAAAATGCGAAACGATTTACCAACCTTTTTTCCTCTTCATTCATCAAATATATTAAATTTTATTTGAAAAAAAGTTTTATAACATGGACACCGCGAAGGACGTGAATACTTTTCTCGTGCTTTATTCCGAGATCACCGGCAACCAAGTACTTTAATTCACTACTTATCGCTTTTATTCTTTGAGGATAAGACCAGAGATTCTAACTTATGAAAGATCTTACTTTCTAAAAGTTTTCGGGATTGCTAAATTCGATTCCGATCTCAGAAATCTGAAATTCAAATTTCAAAAAAATAATCTAATTAAAAATAATCTGATGAAAAATAATCTTTCCATATTAAATCCACCATTTTGAATTTTTTATTTTTGACCTCAGATTCGAAGCATTATCAATTTACTTCATAAGCTATGTTTCATAAAAATTGAGCAAGAAGTTTATAAAATAAAAAGGGTGACCACAAAGACCGAGGTCGCCGGTTCACAAAAGGTTATTGCACGTCTTTTTCATGACATATGTACTCTCTTAATATGCAGACTATTCCTGGCTGGTATTCAGTCGCTCCGTCGCCAAGTTTTTTCGTCGTTTCTATTTAATTGCATGAGAAACGAGAACAGCAACGTCACGATGCGACGGAGCATTCGCTGACCAGCATTCACGGCATTGTCCTTAAAAGCATTCTTTTTCACTCCATTCTTCCAGCTATTGACAGTCCTTTTTTCTGTTTCAACTATACTTTCTCGTAGCAAATAAAAATAAATGGCGAATCAAAGAAAGTATTTATTGACACAATTCTTCTTGAACTAAATTTGTTATTTAATTGTAATAACCTATTAATTATTAACTCTGAGTAGCATCACACAGTTTATTACTATGCAGAGAAGAATTTGTAAAAACAACTATCGAAATTTGTTTCTGTTCTGAAAGGGAATTAAGAGTATAAAATTGTTTGTAAAGCATTTATCGTTTATTGCATTTATCGCAAATATATTATCAGTTTATCACAATCGATCATTCACTATTCAAACATCAATAATTAATGAAATAAATCTAAATATATATTTCTATTAGTCACATACTTAATATCATTAATCATGTTTATAAAAATTTATGGAGATAATAAAAAAGAAAGAATTGCTACAAAAACGTTCAATTTATGTATGAAATTTATCTACATCATTTGTATTTTTGGAGCTGGTATGTGGTTTCATCACTTTTTTGCAAAGAAAATATATGAAAATACATTTCGTTCCTCTCGCTGTTTCGAGAACTCGTCTGCATATCATCCACGTTAAATTACATTTCTCAGGAGCGTTGTCCGAATAGTATATAGTTCTTCTGCATCCTGGATGTTCTTTGTTTAATATCGTGCTATTCATTCGTGTATAGTCGCCTACATTCGATATGTCTCTTCACGTTTGCCAAGGGGAAACTGAGTTTGAAAATGGGTTTACATTATAATATGATTATTATTTCAATGTTACAACTTTATTAATTTCATCAGAACGCAATATACACGTTTATATAATTTATTAAAATTATTTTATATAAAAAGATATAATAAAAAATAGATATTTTCTTTGTTTATAAATTATATAATTAATTATTTCTTATATAATTATTTTCGGATCATAATATTGTATATCTTATATATAATATCATAAATTGAGAGTCAGCAATGATAAACGGCGCAATTATTTAGTGAACAATCAATAATCACATATTAAATTGATATCTTCTTTATTTTGAATGTTTTGACTCTCTTTGGAATCCTTCTCAGCAAGAATGATACAAGTATAATTAGCTCACACGTCCATAATGTTTAAGTCACTCGCAAATTGACAAAGTTGCAGCGTTGTTAATCTGACATTTTTTTTAAAAAACAAATATTATTAGAGTGATATATGCGTAAACAATTTAAATGACTTACCATCACAGAACATGAAGCATTGTACTGAAGCTTTATTGAACATGTTAAAACTTAAAAAGTAGAAATGTTAAAATCAAATATAAAATCACACATTTTTAGAACACACGTGTACGACGCTCAGATATGAACTATTCTCGAAGTAAGAGGTCACACAGTAAACATTAAGGCAAATTTGCAATTATGAAGAACAAAAAACATATATATTGTTATTAAATCAAATCGATAAGAACCGTAATAAATTATTGTATAATAATTAAAAACTGTCCAAATTATTAGAATTGTAAAATAAAGAATTATACAATAAAAAGAAAAAAAAAGAAAAAATTCAATATAAAACATATTTCGTTAAAATTGTTACATTTTTGTCAACTAATAAAACTTTTGTCAAATTAAATTAAACTATAAATCTAAAAAAGTTATTACATAAATCAAGAGAAATTTTCAAGCATCGCTGCATAGATATAATGTAATCCTTCTGTATCTGAACGTAAATTAAGACCATTCTTTTGTGTGGCATGTATATGAATGCCATTTCCGAAATCAATCTTTTGTTCAAAAATTTTTTCTTGTCTAAAATTTGGACGTTCTTCCAATCGAAGTCATGTGAAAATTTAATACGATGTTCAGTAATTACAGAATGAGTGTAAGTGTTCTAATTCATATGTCTACGATGTTCAGATATTCTGCTGGAAAGTTTCCTGCATGTTTGTCCCACATAAGATGCATCGCAATCTTTACAACAAATCTTATAAACTACATTTTTATTATCAAATTATCATTTTATTATCATTTTTTGGGAGAGCGTCCTTTTGTACTTTTATGAATCTATTTAATTTGTTATCGCTGAAAAACGCTAATTTTACGTTAATGTCTTTACAAATCGATGAAAAATTCTCTAACGTAGAATCAATATATGATAACAGAAACCAAAATACATGATTACTAACCGTATCGTCATTTGAGATATTATTACTAAAAAATTTTTTGTTAAACCAATATTTTAGACGACTATTGATTGTGTCAAAAACAAATTCATACACCAATGGGATCGCCCTTATCTCCTATTATAGCAAATTTAGTCATGCAAAATTTAAAGACTAAAGCAATAGCAATATTAGGTTGCCCTTTTACTTCAGATATGTTGATGATATCGTGATGACTGTCCCATCTGATATGATTAATTTTATTTTGACAACCTTTATTTCGTTTTATCGGAGATTGCAATTCACCTTGGAAATAGGAGGCAATTAATTTCTTAGATGTAGCCATTATTAACAACAATAACTGTTTAGAGTTAAATTGTATCACAAACCAACATTCTCAGAACGGAACCTGAACTATTTATCAAGATTTGTAAAGACACCAACATAAAATTAGCGTTTTTCAGCGATAACAAATTAAATAGATTCATAAAAGTATGAAAGGACGATCTCCCAAAATTTGATAATAAAAATGTAGTCTATAAGATTTGTTGTAAAGATTGCAATACATCTTATGGGACAAACATGCAGGAAACTTTCCAGCAGACTATCTGAACATCGTAGACATATAAATTGGAACACTCACTCTGTAATTACTGAACACATATTGAATTTACACATAGACTTCGATTGGAAGAACGTCCAAATTTTAGATAAGGAAAAATTTTTGAACAAAAGATTGATTTCGGAAATGGCATTCATACATGCAAAAGAATGGCCTTAATTTACGTTCAAATACAGAAGGACTTCATATCTATGCAGCGATGCTTAAAAATTGAAAATTTCTCTTGACTAATGTAGTAACTTTTTTAGATATATTATTTATTAATTCAATTTGACAAAAGTTTTTAACGTTATCAAGAATATTACCAAGGTCTGCTTTGATCGAAAATAGGGTATCTTTTTTATTTGATTTATTAGTCTAAATTTTACTTATAATTTTATATTTTATTTCTATCGTTATTGTTGAAACAATAAACACATGTAATTTTCCCAAATTGTTGCTTGTACCTGTTCTAGAGAGATTTATTTATTTTTACATTGTTTTATCATAAATATTGATATAAATTGTTGGTACTTGAGAATACAAAAATATATGTACTTATTCATATTTTATTTTAAAAAAATAAATATGTATATTCATATTTTCTACGTTTTACAAGCATCATGAGAATCGGGAAGAAATGGGCAGTCCATGTAATAAAATCAGTAGCGCGACGCAACATGGCTTTGAATGCAAACAGGTTGGCTCTTCGTGCAATACGATTGTATCTATCTACGGGTGTATCCACTTCGACCGGTTGTCTCCACTTGTTATTCTTCTCTGCTTTTCAATTATTCATTCGGAGCCGACGTGGAATAATATTTAACGGCAGTATTCGAGCGTATATAATGTGTTTGTGTGTCCGTCTAGCAGATATGTTTACACGAATGGCTCTAATCCTGCATTATCATGCGCGACAAGAGTGCCATGAAACATTGAGTCCTCGTAGTCCTCACGACGACGTTAGGAACAATCGATGCACTACGAGGACTCGGCCTGTCATAATGTGAGTACATACGGCTGAAATATTTTAAAAAGTTTACAATTTATATGATGTAATAAATTGTGACGAACACTGTTGCAATTTAAAGGACAAATCTCAGTAAATATATTAGACACTCGGCGAAACGACCGTGTATTTTTGGACGACTGAATTTTTTGTGAACATTTACTGTTTTCGAAATTATATATAAATCTTTTTATTATCACTCTTCCTCCATATTTCTCTCTTGAGTTATACACTTTTTGGGATTTATAACGTCGACAGAAAGTTACTATCAAATTTGCAGAAAAAGTTTGAGTTTTGCGACAGCTCTAGGATAACCCAGGATAAGGGCCATGTTAAAATTCGCTTAACTTTCGGAATAAAAAGCGAAAGATGCTCAGAATTTTCGAACGACTAGTTGATTTTATCGCGTTCGATTGACTGTGACGTTTTAAGAGAAACTGCAGTTAGAAAAGAATAAAGTTGTCTTCTTCCTTCTTAGGATTTATGTCGTTCTTTCGTAATTCTTTATCTATTCCGCCATTCTATATTCATCTTACTTTCTTTCTAGTTTTATTTATCATAGCTCCATCGTTGTTCTTCGACGTTACGTTTTCTAGGACAATGCAATTGATCGATGAATGTGGTGATTTCCGGGACACCAGGCAAAAGCGAACAGACTTTTCAGGACTTCATTGATTCAATATTTACTCACGAAATTGAAGATGGACTTGATTGGAAGCTACATTATCTACTTCTCTATGATTGTAAACTTTGCTTTCGTGCCGCGTTTATCACACTAATCGACTTTAACAAATAATTAACTTTAACAAATCTGTATGTACGAAGACAAATATTACAGAAAAATTGTTATGACGAGAAAAATGGAGCACAATCTGAATAATTCACAAAGATTTTAGACTTTTGTTTCTAATGTATTCATGCTTAAAAAATTACGGTTAATTTGTAAAATTTTATTTCAATTAAGTACTATACAAATTCACATTTTTACAATATTTTTTCACATGTTTATTTATTTTTCCTACTACAATTTATTATATATTATTTACTATTTTTTCATTGATTGTATATTATCATATCGATTTAATCTTGATAGTCTGTTCGGATTTATTTGATCCAAAATATAATTTATCATATTTTATTAAAAAAATAATTTTTGATATGATAATGTTTATTAAAAAGAATTATTTTCTGTCAAAATTTTTTATTTTTTTAATCACATTAACTCGAACTATATAATTATATTGTATAATAAATTTGAACAGACCGGCGAGATTAATAATCAAGCCATTCACACATCCATTAACAAAATATATCTCTGTCTTCGATTGTATTTAAATTTTTCAAACGCAAATGACTGTGTTGTAATTGATAATTATCTATGCTCTAGACAGGTGCAGGTTTCACCTCATTGTGAAGATCGTGAGGAACTCATGTTTATTAGATTTCATTAATTTAAAGGCGTTCGATTTTATTCCTTTCATGGAGTTTCAAACTGTTCCTCTTACTGTGACAACTCTATTCGCCAAGGTGAAAAGGAAACGAATCAAGAAGAAGCGCTATCCAAACTCACCTCTTTTCAAAGTCATTTGGCCAATAATATACATCATGCGAATGTTCGGTTTCGCTCCTTACAATTTCTCGCAATATCGCTGGACATCATCGAATATCAATTTACTCTTCACGGTGATCGTCGCTATTGTCTATAGTTATGTATCATACGAAGTGTTTACCAAGTTTCTAAATGTCAAAAGAGAAACCTTGATCATTGATGGAACAGAGAATACAAAGGTCAGTAGAAATTAGTTGAGATAGAAAGCAAAAGGTTATTTGCTATAGGAATATACACTTAATTTTTTGACATAGTATATATTATCATAGACGTAAATAAAAAATTTATTTATTTAAATCCTTTGAGGCTAGAAAATCTGTTTGTATATTAAATTTATTATTAATTTATTCAAATTTTCCAACAAATCTAATTAGTACTTAAATTTTCTTCTTTTTCTTTTTCTATGGCGCAACGAGCCTAAAGAAGTCCTTATCCAAGTCCTTTAAATTTCTAAATCAACGAAACGTGAAGGCAATGATTAAAATAAACTGTTCAGGTAATCATCAACTACAGCGTGGTGATGTATGAGCTAGGTTTAACGGCATTCACGAGACGCAGTTTTATCAGGATTTGGAATGCGCTGCAAGATTTCGACGAGAATATGAGACGTTTGGGTTATCCTCGCAAAGAGACGAGGACTGCGATTGTTGCGTGGTTTCTTGTAATTATGATCACGATTATCTGGATAGCCATTAATCGTATCGGAATGTACGCCTTTTTAGAAACATGGACCAGCAATATGAAATACATGATTCCCTACATTGGTACGTCGATAGCTATCTACAAGTTCGTGGCGATAACTATTTTTCTAGGTCAGCGGTTTGGTCACCTTAATTCGGTTGCAATACAAAATCTACCATCAACGTCAATGGGATGCACTAAAACAATCATTAGCAAAAAGGTTTAATTTTCTTAAGAAATAGCATAATACAATATAATATAAAAGTAATAAAATATAGTGCAGAATTTTATAGATATGTATATATACATATATAAAATTTATTTTATTTAAATTAAAAACTAGATGCTTAAATAATAGATTTTTATAGTTAGTTCAGTGTTAGTTGATAGTAAACAAATTTTGACAGTTTTATTTGTTTGTAAAAGACAATCTTGAATCTACATAACGATTTGATGGTCGCCGCCGAGGATTTGGAGTCACTGTATTCGTTGTCGTTGCTCTTCTGGCTTTGCAATTTATGCCTGCACACCGTCAGCAACGTATATTTTATAATCGAATGGATGATTGTGAAGAAGTGGGATGTGCAATCATGGCCGCTAGTCCTCTCCATATGCACTTGGTTACTGGCATTTCTCTTCCAGCTGTTACTACTTCATATCGCTTGTCACTTCGCTTCATCCCAAGTAAAACTTTTCTGCAGATGCACAGTAGAATACTTTATACTTAGATAATAAAGAATGTCAAGGTGACAATGCAAGACTGTGATGAAAATCACACGTGCAAACTTTGGACAATTCTGCATGAAATAATGGCCGATGTGTATGCAGATATTAAATATAAATAGATATATTTTTTAAATCTAAAAAGTAATGTTTAAATAGAAATAAAGCATATTTTTAATAGAGAATTTGAGAACGTGATTTGTTTCAGGCTAATTGCCTAAGTCCAATTCTGATCGAATGGCAAGTAAGATTGATGAAAAAAGAAAATGAAGTAAGTAGATAAAGTGTTTGACATATTTCATTCTTTTATTTATACATTTTCTTCAATAGAGATCAAATTCAATCTTTTGTTCAACAAATGAAATGTTTCTTTGTTCTAATCACGATTCCATCTATTTTCATAAAATTTCTTTTGAGACTTTGTTTTTATTGTATTTATATACATACAGCAATCATTTTGATATGAGTGCAATCTGCATAAAAACTTTTCTTTGAATGCAGGATTACGTCGAATATTCGTTGGAATTTTTAAACCGAAAGCTGAAGTTTTCCGCTGGCGGATGTTTTCACGTAAACTTGCCGTTATTGCGTTCGGTACGTAAGAAATCAAAGCGATGCAAAACATTTTAATTAAAATGTAAAAAAAATAGTTTTCAAGTTATAACGCACATACTATAGCCTAATATTTGTATCAAACTAAATATAATGTTATAGGTTCGAGACATAGGTTTGACATTAAATTTGACCAATCAAAGCAAAGTTCACTAAATCGGATATTTTCTTTCTTCTGATTAATTAAATTTAATCTCAGTCTCAATCACTCGTCTGATACGAACATAAGAGATATTTAAATAATATTTGTAGTTATAAATATCTCTTATTGTAGATTATACATAAGAGTTTTGATTAGATGGATTATATCACGAATATTCCACTTCCTGTACATACAAAAACAATCGCAAGTACATGCGATTAATCTCATGATCCAAATTTCAACTTTAGCCAAAAGTTTAATGCCTACGTTACGTATAAAGACGTAGTACGTTGAAAGATTAAAAGGATTAATAACGAAGAACGTTTAACACGGTATTAAGACCTTCGTTTTTTCTCATGTACATATTATGAGTAAACGTAAATCATCGCGTTAAGATTTCAAAATTGCTGAATTATCCAGGTGATTTCGTTGAAAATTAAACACGTTTCTCACTACGAGATTATTACGGCAACTTACGATAGACGACTTAAAGGAGAACGTGCGTTTATGTATTTTCCACGTCGCGTTGCAGTTCAATTGAGATAATCATTAAAAACGTTTATCATATATACGATACCTATTTCCATACGGAAGGATAAATAACATAACAGTCATATCAAAACGCAAAATGAAAATAAACGTTTGGATTCATATAGAAATATAAATAAAACATAGACGTAATGTGGTTTTAAATTGAAACGTCATGTAAATATATATAAAATAATAACTACATCTCGTAGCGTATATAAATATTTTCATATTAATTGCTGTGTACGGTATTTTTGGAAAAGATTACGTGGAATATTTATCAACATGAGTTTTAAATAAATACCAGTAGTATTTCATTTTTACAATAAATTAAAAATAAATGCCACAAAGGATCAACGTAAACGGTTTCATTTTAAACTTTTCTGTAATATGTGACAAAGGTAAAGCTTAATTGGTCTTAATTGAGATCTTAACTTAGTTCTAAAGGAATTCGGGACGTAAACACCAATGTAAATGTGCTCGTAAATCGCGTAGTAATCGTAGTAAATCGGAAACACGCCCTTCAATTTCATGATTCCTGTAAACTGAATAGAGCTCGTGTGTACTCAAGTCGGTACGTTGCCATTTGAAATTGGTACTTGTGTGAAACTTTACCAGTAGTATAATTGTATGAGTACGTAACTTCGAGAGCACACGATTCCAAGCTACGATAGTTTCTGCTTAACGCGAAACTTCGATTTTCTTGAAATTATCTCTGAATCGACGGTACTCTCTAGATTTTAGGTCGCAATTATGCAGCGTATTCACGGAGGTTCTGTATACAGTATTTCAGAAATGTCGATAATTAACGATAATTAACAGCTTATGTTTTAGATATTGTGTTTTATGGATTTTTATTTTAGATATTGTTATTTTTGTATTTTAAATTAAGTATAGATATAAAAAGGAAGGATTACAGCTTCAAGTGTTTGCAATTGTATAACTCTATATTAATTTCTAAATAGCGTTATAATAGAGTATAGTATTATATAGTATTGTATAGTATTATAATTTATACGATTCTGTTTTATTTATTCACATACATCGAATTCCTATTCCGGACCTTATTCGGATATTGGAAAATCATTATGTGATCGATATTGCTTTCAGATCGTTTCACTGATGACTACATATCTGGTTATACTACTGCAACTTAAATGAGAGTGCGATAAAAGTGAAGGAAATCGTAAGATCTTCGTGTCTCAACTATAAATTTCTAATGTATGTTCTCTCTCTACTAAATCGATGTATGTGAAAGAGATGTTTATCCTTTGAATCAATCTTTCAGATAAAATAAACTGTTGATTATCTTATCAAACGAAAGTTTTAACATAAACATATAAACAAAATTGAAGGTTTCTTTCCATTTAATCTAGCTTGTAGATATATGTAATATATATATAAAAATTCTATATATATGTAAAAATTATCAAACTTATAGAAACTCAAAAGACATAGTGACTTTCCAAAAATAAAGATTTTAGTTTTAAAATCTTTTATTTAATTAAAAGTTCGTTTATTTTTAATGAATGTAGCTGCTTTGAATTTTAAGGTCATAGCAAATACATATTTATTCTAACCTAATTGATAACATCAACCATTTGTTTAATTTTACAATAAAATAGATTTTATAAATGCGAAAATACTACATTTTTTCCGCGCATAATTAAAAACCGGAAATTTCTTTGCGCTACAACATACTGGTTAACTTTTACTCAATAAAAATTTAAAAAATTACGTTTGATTAATTTTTATCAAATCTATTGGTTCTTTATAAATCTTCAGATGCTCGCTCCTTCCGTTTGACTACATCCGCTTGAAACTACTTTCGCTTTACTCAGTGATAGAACAAAGATGCGATGGTGGGGTTGCGCGCAACAGCATTTGCATGCGAATTGTTCCCGTCACTGATTACAGTAACCCCTTTTAGATTTAATACTCAAAAGAAGCCACGTTTCCCGAAACACGTGTGAAGAGAATTTTTTAAATGATCGTGTCAAGATTATATAGAATATGAACAGTTGGATTTTAAAGGATTTATTAATTAAATTATAATGTGAAGATTTTCTTGATAAAATAAGATTACATAGGTATTACATAAATAATTTTTAAATAAATATAATAAAGTAGAAATAGATAATTCGTAAATAATTTTTGGATAAATTATTTTTTACTGATGAGACTCTTCTTTCTTTCAATTAAAATTTTCAAATTTTTATCATACTGTACATATATAGTCATTATACATATACATAAAGCTGTGCTATCGGTTACTTTCATTGCATGTTGTAGCGTCATGTCCCAAGCTGACGCGAAGAAAATTATCAATTTCATAAATTGCAAAATACTGTAGCGAAGAATTGCGTGAGCTTCGCCTCAAGCAAATTAGTCTTGCATGCGCAATTTATAATCGATTTACTCATTAATCGAAAAAAATTGTTTAATATAACGCGTGATACTGTAATCTAAGGTTTGAAAACATATAGACATAAAATGCTACAAAATTATCTCTTCTAAATTATAAATAAAAAATGGATAGGTAACGAGAAAAAATATTTAACAAAAAATATAATTATACATATAAATAAATTATATTTTGGAAATACAATTAGTATATTTTAAATATATTTATATTATATTTTAAATATATTTATATACGTATTTAATAG